>CAEMYA010000179.1:1093138-1106509 GCA_903131615.1 Diplodus sargus | reverse complement strand
GCTTCCAGAGAGAATTAATGGCCTTGCTTAGATGCATTATATATGTGATAGTCCATGGGGACTTTCTATATACTTAATTTGTGTCATAAATATTAGATTTGATGTCAATACATCCGGATGTTGTTAGCACTTACACCACTTATCCGTCTGAATACAAGGTTCTTTTTTTATATTTGCATTGAAGTATTTATGCTCGCATTGGAAACATTGCTATGCGCAGACAGTAGAACATAGGATTAACATACATCGCCCCAACCAGCGACTGCTTAACTGGAAGCAGATCTGTAGGAAATCATAAACAGCGTTTATATATGCTTCCCGGGCATTTTTATTTTAGTCGGGGCTAAGCATGATGACATTTTCTACCAATTTTAAGAGTAATGACTATGCACAGACATGACCTTATTGCCGGCTGCGACGATTCAAAGCGCATTATTGTTATCATCCAGTCGCGGCGCAGCTATCTTGGCGGCATATGGGTCTTACCGCGTCAAGTTAAAAATGAACTTTCTAACCTTTAGTTACTCTTAATGTCTGTGGGTGCGAGCGATAACGTGCTTCAGCGGAAGTGAAAGTGATATACTGCTCTCGGAGCACACGCCTCAAAATTTAGAAATTCAATCCTTTGTACAAAAAGATAAAAAGTAAGCTTCATCAGGGGGATCTGGAGAATGAGCAGACGCCAGCATTTAATTAAAGTCAGAGGTAAACTGTGTCACAAGTTGGGATTATGCTCATTGTCCTGTACTGACCTGAAAAAACCCATATAGAATCAGTTGAACTTAATTCAGGTGTGCAGTATATTAAGAAATGCCCCCAATTCCCATCTGCAAACACCTCGTATACCTGCTCGGTATGAGGGTAGAAAGACAAAGCATTGGCTAGTTATGGTGTGTGGAATAGCATTAAAATCCTACCTACAGCCAACACTTACACATCACTGAATAATCATGTCATCAATGGACCTGTAATTTGGACCCTATAGCGCACGTTTGGCTTTCTCAAGGTTGTAAAAGAACACGTTTTTCTTTTTCCACGTCTGTGCCATAAAATCAATTTCATCATTGAGCACTCCAGGTATTCCTCGATTTGCTCGTGTTGATCACCACAAATTCAACCTCATAATTTTATATTTACAATACCAATGAGGTAATGATACAAACTCAGAAATATAAAAAAAAAAAATCAGTTTGAAGCTACAAAGGTGGCAGGGTCCGCCAAATATAAACAAAGGAAAACAGTATGATAGTGTGTTCTTTCAGGTCAGTTTGTTTAATCAGTTTATTCAAACCAAGGTTGAGGAAAGTTTGTTTATTTAGTTTGTTTGAGCATAAGGAAGTCAGAACTTTTTTTCTTCTGACCAAACTTCCTTCCCTAACACTGCATAGTGCACCTTTACTTCACGATTTGAACAAAAAAAATGTTGTACTTTCCCTTAAATGAGCAACATGGGTAAAAAAAAAAATATAACTGTGTCCATGTGTTACTTTGCTATATCTTTGAAATAGATGCAAATTCAATATTCTGTGTATTGACTTAATAGCTTTTGATTACCACAAATCATTTAAATGTGTTACTTTACGTTTAAATTCTACACACAGGGGGGCCAAAAGTGATCCGCATCCGCACGGCTGGTGCTGCTTTCACCCTTGAAAATAATTAAGGCCGCGGTTGAAGACGGGTGAAGAAGAAAAGGCAGAATGAGAATAATGATTTGTGCTCGTCACAAACAAGATATTGAATTAAAACTTGGAATAGCAAATTATGTATTAATTTGACTTTAAAAGATAGAGCAAAGAAACAGTCAGTCATGCATGAAATTACAATTTCTGACCCGCGTTGCACATTAGAAAGGGTTCTCATAGCCCTCGGATCAAAGGGTTAAAATGATTGTTCAGCCATCAGAGTAACAAGCAGTAGTGGAATAGAAGGACCACCAGACTGACATGTGACCGCATATGGAGGACTGAGGCGAGTGACATTAGACGGGACTGCTATGGACACCGTACACAGACTGCACGTGTTTTCCTATGGAAAGAGGTTATCACAGTCGGGTATGTCGTTATCCCAGCGGACCCTGGGACTATTTGCTTGTACGCTGTCTCTCCTTGAAGGAGTCCTGCTTACTGACCCATTGTTTGCTCTGCACATGAATCCTCAACAGCTGTCGGCACCATTTTTATTTTTATCAGCATGACTGCAGCTAAATTGTCCGTTGTCATCGAAGTGACTGGACTCTCGTGCCTCGTGAGAACATTATAAATGGATCCGTGTGCCGCCCGTCGCTCGCCTTTCGGCAAACGCATAGTTTAGAGCACTACAGTGTAAATGTACATTAAGTGAAAATCCTTCAGCCAATATGGAGCCTCCAACGGCTCCTTCACATTCGTTCTGCATTCACGTCTGACACTCCATCTCTATTTGTCATTCACTTATGCTGAGGAAGACAAGTGCCTCTAAATCACCACATCCTCTCACAGGGAGCTCACCTTCAGAGCCTAATGAACACGTTGAAATTCAATGAATTTTAATTTGCTGTTATATTAGGACAAGGGATAAAAGAAGGGGAATTTATTAGGAGGGAAATTGAAAAGAAAGGGCCACACTACTTGATTTCCTGCACATTCTCCATGAAAAGAATAAGAAGGAGAGGGGAAGAAGGAAAAAAAAAAAAAACAATTAGCTTTGAAACTTTAATCTCCATCTTAATGGATGGAGAGGTACTTAAAGGGGAGTCTTAGCTTATCTTCCCTTACTCAGTTCTTCTCATGCCCTCTAATAAGTCTCAGTTTGCCATAGAGTATGGTGCACGCAGAGCGAAAAAAGAAAAGAGAAGGGGAGCGGAACAATAGGGAAGAAGACAACAAGGTGTTGACGTTTCATTTTCTCCCCTGCAGGTTTCCTCCTCTTGAAAGGATGCTTTCGGAGGGAAAATAAGGTCATGAAATGAATCTACAAAAGGCAAGAATTGACAGGAAACTGTTTGCCTCTCTTCTTATATTCCCTATATGAAATATGTATTTAACCTGCTGTGCTTGCGACTCTCGCTGTATCTCCTGCGGCAAGCAGTGTCTCACATACTGGTGCTAACGCTATGTTCAGAGCAAACCTGAGGAAAAGTCAAACATAACATTGCACATGCACAAAATATCTCTCACACGCACACACACACACACCCCCCACACACACGCTTCGGGCGCAGAGGTGCCCGAACGTTCGCTTGTGCAATGCAGCGTAGTTATAATTAACAACTGGCCTAGTAAAATTCCTCCCTGTAAGACTGCCCACGAGGCTCGCTACTCCTCCAACATAGAGGGAATCAAAATACGGCCTGACCCCGGCTGGGTGTGAGACGTTTTTAGAAGCCGCCCCGGCTTTACCTCCACATGCACTCCCCGGCAACGTTGTTAGTAGTGTGGCACAAGTGATTTTTACACCGTGGAGGACATCGAGTCGCATCGGCGGAGAGGCCGGGCTGCAGGTAGCAGTCCATCGGCTGCTATAAAGCATGGTTTTGTCATTGGGGGGGTTGTCGGCATGAATTGTCACCAGCGAGCCACATCCATCATGTGGAACTATCAGCCAGAGTCAGTGTCGCATCTCTCCGTGTAGCCTACTTCCTCTGCTACCTTACTGCTTTCCTGAGGATGAAGGGGAAAAAAACCAAGTGCAGGCAGAATGTATGAATCTAAGGCAAGTGTTCTCAAAGTTACATTTCTCTCTATGTAGTTAAAAAGTAAATAAATAAATAAATCTACCAAATGACAAAGTGCAATGTGAAAAGGGAGCCCACAGTGAGAATTAAAGGGAATTATCCTCCAACTCTGCAGCTCGACAAATCTTTATAACTCTGATAAACCCGCTGTAGGCTAGCTCCCCGGCTCCAAACATGAGACAAAGTTAGCTAAAGAAGAAAGTGGAACATAGCTGCTAAGATCCATATACTGAGATTAAAAATACAGCTCAACGGAGAGCAAAGTTGGACTCACATCCATCATTCCAGATGAATATTATGTTGCTTTGTGTTTGTTGAATGTGTAAATGTTGCAGCTGTTTGCTGACATACAGCTTTATGTGGTGGTCAAACGTCCGGGTTATGTGACTGTGAGCTTGATGTTGAGCCCGTCTGCCCCTAGAGGCCACCAAACAATTACTGCAGCTTTGATTATACTCGCATAAACAACAGTATTGACAGTTTGTTATAGTGATCCGGTCAGTGAGCACACTTAGATGCATCCCGTGTTTATAACGCATCCGGTAGCATCTGCAAAACATTGCGACAGAGAACAAGCAAAATGATAACACGCCTCAGATTACTGCCGATCCCTTTCCTCCTGTATACTTTGTAGCACAGGGCCTTTTTTTAAATACATTTTTTGCTAATAGTGCAGCAGCAGTTAAGTTTTCCACAGCCACCATGTTGTCAAAGTTGAAACGCCTGGAAAAGCTAAAAGCACGGATACTCTGGGACTCAAGCAGGTGCATGTGCACTTATTTTGCTGCAAGGGCAATAAATTAAACCATGAGTGGACTGTGTACCTACAGCTACATCTGCACAGTTTTTTTGTTTTTTTTTCAACACTGTTCTTACTTTGCATCTAAAAAAAGTGAATGGGCTTTTTTAATAATACACTTTACATGAGGCAGCCTGGTGGGTGGCCTCACAATTCTTAGTTTTGACGTTGTAGGTATTCCTCTAGCATCACTGTGTTTTTACACCGCGTTACAAAAGTAAGTTAAAATGTGAAAAGTAAGTAAGCTAAAAAGCATACTTTTGTCACTTACATTATTGGATGTCATGAGATTGAACATAGTTACGTGAATCCTAAACCTATGCAAGTTAACCTAACTGGATAAGTTGGAGCATAAGCTTACTCTAGTTTCTGTGCCTAAACCTACCAAAACCGTGACTGACCATGTTATTAAATAATATACATCAAAATAAGTTAACTGTTTGTCTGGAAGCATTATTCTAAAAGCCTAACCAGACACAGCCTATAACGCGTTATTGCAAACTTGACCATGGAGCCCTTTGTGTGAAAAACTATTACTAGTGGGGTAAGTAGAGCATCACATTTTAAAGATTGAGACCAGTGAGCAAGCTGCATTACTCGACAAGTTGGGAGCGAGGATGGGTTGTTCATTTGAACAGTTAGTTTTTTTGTACATCAACGATGTTTCCACTTAAAAAAAAAAAAAAAAAACTCTTTTTTTTCTCCACACTTGTTGAAAATGAGCAGAGATATCTGTATTTACAGCAGCAACCTGCACTGAAAATAGCTCCCTGCATCTGTAGTGCTGTTTAATAATATTCTCGCGGCTGTCATTTTGTCGCACCAGATACTGTACAGTGTCACATCGTGCTATGCCACGCACACCAGGGGATTGCAGTGGCAAGCAACAAAAAGACAAATGAACTCTTTAATCTCTCTGCATAGCGACTCCAGCAATGCATCACATTGAACTATTAAAAGCTCCCGTGGTAGAAAAAACAAAGTCAAAAAAACACATAATGCATCATGACATTTAATATGAGTTAATCCTCAGCTCGTTTATCATTTGATAAATGTCAAAATTATGGAAAAAAACAACAGGTCAAAGATGGAACCTTGATTGTAGAGGAGATATTTAAGAAGTGTGTAAAACAAACAAAAAAAAAGATTTAATTGAAGGGATAAGCCGAAAAAAAACTACGTCGTACATATTTGGAAAAGTTTGAAAGCAGAGAGTATAATTCACATAAAGCCGTTTCATCACATGTGTATTCAAGGCTGACATGTCATATCCCGCTGAAGAAATTAATTGCAGATAACTACTTACAATTAGCGAGCGAGAAATTAATCATAATACTCAGAACAATGAATAGCTCCTTGTGCATTAAACAATTATTTCTCCAAGCTGTCATATTTTTTCTCTTTTTTTCTGTTTTTTTTCTCCTCCAGCAGTAAGAAATCTAGCACTGTTTCTGTGGCAACTCGATTTCAAAGCATGAGTGCTGAATGCCAGACATCACTGGGTAAATGAAGGTTATATAAGTCTGATTCCCGGAAATGACTGCAAATTGAAGACTGGTGGGCAGAGGAGAGAAACATGTAAAGCAGGAGAAGAACGGCAAGCCGGTCCAGTGACATAGCAGAAAAACGCGCCCGCGCCCGCGTTCTAAACAACTTTGCACGCACATTTGATTTATCTCATTGGGGGTTGAGCCTGGATGACATCAAACTCCACCTATATCTCATCCTCCACCTCCTCCTCCTCCTCCTCACTCCCCATCCCTCCTGTGGTCGGAGTGAGCCAATCCTCCCACACATCACACACCCCCCTCCTCGGCCTGTTTGCTCCTCACCCACTGGTAAACATTTCATCACTCCTCAAGGAGAGCCATAAAACACAGTCACTGCTGAGCGGATGATGCGCCCAGGAATCCGCCGGCGTACAGTTTCAGCGTTTCAGGGGGAGAAGTCTGAAGGGATCGGCACAAATTTAAGGCCAAAGAAATATATATGTGTGCTCTACATGAGCCTTTAATTTAAAAGTAAGACGGGATGTTCCCTGGAGCGAGAGAGAGATAGAGTTAGAGACAGAGCAGGAAAGAGAAAGAATGTTATGTGGTGCTCTTGTTGCCTAGATACAGGGAGAACGGCGGTCATCTCATCTTATCGCTAGGCATCTAATGCTTAAATTGAAATGCACATGATTTTCACAGCATAGGCAGTGGAGACATCTGTTTGAGTTGCATCTGTGTCTACACGCGCGGGTGCAAAGATTTCTGCAAAAGCGCGGCGTTACGTTTTTCATCTGCGCGGCACGCCACGAGTCAACAGGATGTAACACATCTCGACTGTTGTGCGATACAAAGCCATATTTGTTCAGATTTCATTGCCGTTGATCAAAATGGAGTGTGAAAGTTCACAGAGGGATTAACACGACTTCCCCGACCAAACAAACCGATCTTCCCCCAAGTCTCTCAATAGTGCACATTTAGAGTGGGAGTCTGCTCGCACGCCGCTCTCACTCGTGTGTGAAGTGCTGATTTCTTGCCGCTGAGCCCAGAGGAGAAAGGAGCTCATTACGAACTCTGAAAGATTTACGAGCTATTACAGAACAACCCCAACTGTTCATTTACTTAGATGTGCTTTTATTTGTTTACTTCTGTATTAAAGCACGGATTAAGTGATTAAAACCAAACATAATGAAGGTTGTTGTTCCTCTCAGTGGGGGAAGAGGACTGCTGTGTACCTCTGTACCGCTGCTTGTAAGGAAGCGGGATGTGACGGCAGGGCGACAGCTTTATGGTGGAAGTAAAGCTTTACTGAGAAAGGGAAATCATGTGCTAAGCCGTTAAATTAGCATCTAAAGTGGCCGGTCTTAATTTCTCGCTGTCAGATGGAAATGTCAACAGTGATGAGGCACGTGGAACCTCTCCGGAATTGACTCCTTACCTTGTCCACTTTCAACACTATAGGATTTGTTCGAATTCTTTTTAAGCTGATCACAGGGATCTGTTTAAGCGGGGACAAAACAACATTGTAATTTGCGAGAAGAAAATTAGAGTTTTGATAAACTGCTTTTTGAGCATCCAAGGGGACGTCCATTTTCATTTAGTGTAATTGTTTCGCAGTCATGTGTAGAGAAAACCGACTTCTAACGGGTCTTGCGGGACACCTGATCAAGGACAAGCTGATTGGAAGCATATGCTTTTTTAAGGAAGGCTGAACCCACAGAGGATGGATTTAGTTGTGAGGAAAATGGGAATGGCCTACACAATTACTAACCTCTGCAGTATCCCCTGAAAAGTGGAAGGAACAGAAAACGCTCCGTTCCGCTCAACTCGCTGAAATTTGATACAGCACCGTCTGTCTAATATCATGTCAAGATGATGCAAGACCACTGGAGAAAATCCAAAATTCAATTCAAAATTCCATTAAGCGTACATATAAAGACACAGAGAAACATTGTTTTTTTAAAAAAAACCATACTACACAGCCAGCTGTTGCTGGGGCCAAATTAGAATGCGTCACAATCAACCATGTAGTAACAGGGTCAGGTGTGACTTGTGAATGTGATTGTGGGAATGATCACTTGTACTCACCAAAGCAGTTCCTGAGCAGGGTTAGGGGTAAGAGTAAGGGTTTGGTGTTGAGGGTTGGGGTGAGGGTAAGCATTAGGGTTAGAGGGTAAGCGTCAGAGTTAAAGGTAAGAGTACAGGTTAGGGTTTGACTTTGGACACAAGCAGTTCAGCCAGATGATCCAAGTCCCTTTAACTGGGAGGCGAAACTGGAAGTCAACCAAAATCTGTCATTATCTTAGAAACTGTAACCAAGAGCATGAGATTGCTTGTTAGGATGAAGCCACCTGGAAAGGCGCTGCTAAACACTTTTTGGACAAAGACAGGAACTTTACAACAATACTTGCATGTGATTGGACGAACCGTCTGACTGTCACCGTCTATCACAGATTAACTTCAACAGTAGGAGAGTTCTACCGCCAGTGGATCAAAACTCTTATGGAGGTCAGTCCAGAAAACAGCGAAATCGTCTCCTTCATTGAGGAAAAACCTTCACTGCCAATCTTTTCGCTTCTGTCAGTGAAGAGTTTTGCCACTATGGCAGCTCCTCCTGAGGAGCCATTGTTGTTTTTTAAATGAGCAGTCACTTTTTTTCTTAGCTGGTTGTCACATCTACATCTGTAGCTGCCAGCAGTTCTTCTTAGGACACTGATTGGTACATGTCCTGTGCCCAGTCACAAGCACATAGCTTGAAGGCTGGCAAGACGGATTTGCATGATCACATGATCCTTGCTAGGTAAACATGCTAGGTCAAAGTTGTCAGAGCTGTGTATGACCACAAGTGCCTCTCACCCAGCTGGACTTCTTTTAGCAAATTGCTGAGCACAGCCAGCAGGACGGATAGCTATAACTATGACAGATCTGAGCTGCAAGAACCCCAAATTGTCCTTTACTGAATCGCATGACGACGGGTAAAAAAGCATCACAGCGGGGAAAAGAAAGATGGAGAGGAGTGGAGGGTGGGTGGAGGGGGAAGAGGAGGGAGCGAGAGGGGAGGAAGGGTGGGTTGAGAGAAATGTTATAACTCAGACTCGCTCTCTGGGGTAAGGTCTCTAAATTACAGTGAGATGTGGACAGCTTGTCAATGCCGAGGCCTGAGCCAGAGCTGTGGAGCAACACCACACACACACCACAGTCTTTTTATAAGCCCACTGCCTTCCGTACAGTCTATCTATCTATCTATCTATCTATCTATCTATCTATCTATCTATCTATCTATCTTTTAGTTATTTGTTTATACATATTTTTTTTTGCCTGACTCTGTACTGAAGTCTCCATGTGTTACCACCAAAGCATGGTCTTCCATACATACAGCCACACACCCACAGACATCTACTGGAGCAGAAAATTGGATGGCCCATCCAAATACCGCACCGGCTACTTTCCCTTTTTGCAAAGAAGCATTCTCGGTGCATTAGCAAAGGTCCGGCTGCCTCACAGCCGCATCGTCACGATGACAAGTGGCTTGCATGAGAGTTGACGAGGACATTTTTATGGTTCATCAAGCCTTCACCTTAATGATTAGCCTTCCGCGGCCTTAGTTAAATCAGACATATTCATTTGTCTTAAAGATTCTATAGTTTAGAAGTGTGCTAGAAACGTTACAGTGACTGTGTCTCCTCGCAAAATCAATTTCAAACCCGGCGTGTGTGGGTTCACTGAATGCCATTTTTCCCATTGAAGCGGCTTACGTTAAATCAATAGGGTGACCTCAGTGCAGACGTTGTGTATCTACTGCAAATTAAAATGGATATTAGCTCTGGATCAGATATTGTTTATCAGCGTTACTCAAGAGGATATTTAAAATGTATTGAAATGACGTTGTTGTTGCAACAGTATCATCCCCTGGCTCGGAAAGTTTGCTTTAGAGTGCTGCACTGTGAATAAAGAAGAGGAGACGGTCCTGAAGCAAGATGAGAAAATAAATGACTTCTTACAGAGGCGAATGCTGTTAACTCCCAACTTCAATCTGATTAAGAAAAACAAATTTACTCATACTAACTGGTGGGGAGGATGGCAGCAAAGGAGAGCATATGTTCTTTGGTTCATGTTGCTTATGAATGAGGCCAAAGTGGACTAATGCATTTGGTGATCCAATTTGAACAATGTGTAATAAATCACAGGTGCAGCAAAGTACAATATTCCATCCAAAATGAGTGTGTTTTATTGCCCCATCGTGGCCAGCTATCCCACACTTTGTAACAGCTGCCTCCTTTATCTTGTTAGGATCTCCGAGGCTTTTGTCCTCACATCCAGCGCAAGTCTATGTTCTGTGTGCAGTATCAATAATTTACTTATCATGGCCTTGTTAAAAAAAAAAAAAATCTCCTCGTCCAATGTTGCAGGCTGGAGCAAATAATTGGAACACGTAATTTAACTCATGACTGATTCTGCTGCTGTGCTCTGGCAAGACCATCAGGCCTCGCTGTCTTGCTGCAGGTATACATCTCTATTTGTTCAATAATTCAACCACCAAAATGCTTTATTTAGCAGACCCCTTTCGGCTCCATCTATTTCTAATTTCTTCCTTTTGGAGTGTGGAGATAGTGTTTATAACGCGAAGAAAAACTCTGCACACCCAGGGTGATAGTGGCGGTGACTCAACATCCACATGTTTATGGGAAAGACAAAGTGAGAATTGACTAGCCGGGGCTCAGGCGTCTCTGCCAAAAACATTCCGACAGGATTCATCATTTCCCGTCTATCTGCGGGGAGAAACAGCGGCGGGCGGCGGGCCTGCCGTTTCTTCCGTAGCCAGCCATCAAGCAGCTGGAACACAGTCAATTAGCCTGGCGCCCCCCCTCTCAGCGGGCTGCTCGTTCCCTCAGTGTCAATCAATGTAGATAGCTGTCAGTCACAGAACGACTCAATGAGGGGAAGAAAAAAATCCTGAAGAATCCCATAATACCCCCGCCGTGGCTCAAGGCAGTCTGAATGATTGGATACGTTGAATCGGAGCGTCTGGTCTGAGGCCTGTTGGCTCCTAGCCTCACCCAGCCGCCATTCCGTTCCCCGCCCCCCTCCCCGCTGTCTGCTCCCATGCTCATTTACAGTCAGCTTGTGTTGTTTTTATGTGATCCGTTTTCTCCAGCCCTGCCACAGGCTCCTTTCTGCCTGGTGTCCAGCTCCCTCTGAGAGGAGGAGTCGGAGACGGATACCTGCTGAGTCGAGCAAAGCCGCTCCATCACTGGCCCGATGCACCATAAAGGACCGCGAAGGACGCCCAGAACCTATTAGCAGTCTCCCGGGGATCAGACTCTTGTTTTGACTAACAAGAAAGGACGGGACGGGAAAAGAAAAAAAAAAAAAAATCAAAGTGTCGAGGAGCTGGAAACAGTCTTGCTTTGCGATGCATTTCTTTGAAGAAGTTTTGAGCTTCAGGAAAATAGGATGCGGCGGATGAGAAGAGTTTGATCCTGTACAAGGGGCAACCAGGTGATAGTTAGACACTTATGCAGTGTTTCCTCTGACATGTATGCGCAGCTTACAGCGGCGCACCTCCACTGCTGAAATGAGGAGGAGGAAAGCGAAGAAGAAAGGCGAGGAGGTGTGGAGATGGCTGCGTTTCATCTTACAGTCGGCTTATATTATTTTGCGCTATTGACGCTTCATATAGCTACAGGTCAATGAACACGCCTGCGAGTAAAAGCATATAAGAGAGAAGAGAGGAAGCATTTTTATAACTTTAGAAAAAAACAACTTTATATATATTTTTGGGCTGTCACACGTTCGTCAGTGAAGCAGAGAAACGGAGAGGAATCCTCAATATAACTTACACGCACCAGAAAATTATTCCTGCATATAAACAGGGAACTTTACGCCTACCTGATTATGTCAGCTCATGTCAATGGTAAATGTCAACACTAAAGCGAGCGATGCTGAAGACGGATTCATGATTATCATTCTCGCAGATGAGAAAACCTGTCGTGCAACTTCTCGCAGTCATACATTGGGAAAGTGCGAAAAAAAACGACTGAAATAAACAACATTTGGTTGATCCATGTCTATACAAAGACAGTAGGTATCTGATTTGACATCCCAGTATATCTCTTTAAACATAACTGGCAGTGTCTGTAGTAGCAATGTAGTTTATCTCTGGCGGAGGGGCGTCACATTATTCTTTGAGAACTACATTTGGTGTCCCCTTCAGGAACTGCTCTTTAGAAAATGTCATGTAATTGTCCCCTTCATAGCTTTTTTTATTTTTTTTGTTGCCCCTGCGTGAATTAATTTTCAGTTGAGTTTAGAAAACTGGCTCTTCACACCTCACATGTATTTACAGCTCCTTATGCTGCCACACTAATAGAAACCTCCCAGACGTCGCACTTTACATACAAAAGAAAACAACTGACGTGTTTGTGACTGCTCCACGGCTGCAACACCATAGGGAAAACACTATAATGGAAAAAAGGTATGGAGCAGCCTTTTAACCATACCAGTAATATAAGAACGAGCTGTGCTTATGGAAGCGCTTTGGTATGAACAGGAATTAGAAAAAAAGAAATTTGAATGGACACTGTTCTGTTCCCAGCAGGACTGCTTTCGTTATAAAGTACATTGTTGAACCCCCCGTACATGAGTGCTGCCTGGTTTAACCATCGTCTTCTATTTCTGGGAACTGAATGGCTCTAAAAGCAGCAATACTCAAGAGCAGTGTAGCTGCCTAGCATGGCAGAACTGTTTTTTCATTCACTTTCACTCCCACATGTCCCCAGAAACAGAATGTGTTTAATTATATCGTGTGGAGCAAAACGCCCCTGAAATGATCTCAAACCTGGCATCCCAACAATGATGTATGTTTATGGTCGGAGTCATCCGTTTTTATTCATGTGTGTCTTCCTTTCTTCAATTCTTGCTATTTAAACATGTAAAAACAGCATAATTGAGACACCAAATGCATTTTTATTTTTTTTTAACATTTGCAAAAGTTTTAGCCCCAAAAGAAGAACAATTAAATGATTAAAACTTCCTTTTAGTCACCGTCCCCACAGTGTTGCATGGCACAGGAGAATGCTGCCGCCGACATTTGTTCCCCCCGAATTTTGAATTTGTTTTTTCACTCCATAAAAGCGTAAGTGATATTATTAAGCCCCAGTGGTGCTTGCAGCCGGGCTCTAAATATTTTGGGAACCTGCTTTTCTTTGGGCTGTCTGCGGTCTGCTCAGTGGTTAGACTGAATGGGTCTGAACTGTGATTTGTTGGTCCCATTGCTGATAGTCCATGATCCAATTTCAATCGCGCCCGCCCTAGACTTATCTTCTATTTCCATTTGAAGTTTTAAGAATAGCTTTGCTAAAGCGACA
>CAEMYA010000179.1:1079996-1092133 GCA_903131615.1 Diplodus sargus | reverse complement strand
TATCAGGGCGGCATTATGTAACTATTTCAGCTTAAAATAACAATAACAATAACAATCATTTTGATAGCACAAGGACTTGCATTATGGCGAATGGTGTCTCTGGCAGAACTGGGCCCGGCAGCCTCTCCAGGCATCATGACAGAGGTGAGGAGACCGACGAGGACGTTAATGGAGGAAGATAAGAAGAGTCTTGGGGACATAAAAGGCTGCAAGACGCAAACGACAAACGCCAAGTTGGACTTGTTGCATTTGAATAGATAGTAATATTAGCTAACTGGCTAAGTCATACATTCAACAAAGGTTTAGCCAGTGGCATGGTATAGCCAGGTGTTATTGTCTCCGATTCATGCAGGCTATGTCGGCTTGCTGTGTTGTTACAGCTAACTACCACAAGACACATGAAGCCTGAGCATGCATGTTTATCTCCAGACATATTGTGTAGCATTGTTATGACATGCAGTTTTGTTTATAGGCAGCACCTGATGTTGTGATTGTTTGACAAATTGTTAAAGAAACCATCAGATCTGTATTTGCAAAAGTTTTGCTGCACTCTGAAACAGTAAGGGGCGCCGACAAAGAATAGGAATTTCTACATAATGTTGCTTTAAAGCACATCGTGCATAAAATGCAGCTAATATTTATCCTCAAGTTTAATTCCTCAGGAAATAACAGACAAGTAATGTGTCTATACTTAGTCCTAACCCTAGACGCATAAATATAAATGATCATCATTACTGTGTTAGTAACCGCTCCATTTGCTTAACTGGAGCGACTTTCCAAGACAAATCCGCTGCATGTGAATCCCGTACCATACTTCAAGTTGAATGTGGTGCACAATGCATGAATAAATTGGGGGTTTACGCTTCTTGAAAGCAACAAGCAGAACACAATAAGGTGAGCTGAAAGTAGAGCAACGCAAAAGGAAGGTCTGTGCAACTGTCGATAATGAACACGTGTGTAACCGAGTTTCAATCCAAGTAATCTCCAGTGCGACCAGAAAATGTGACAAACTCCACCTGACACAGGCCAAAAAATAAGACTGTGGGACTGTAACGTCCTCGGTGTGGACTTGTAGCATTTCACTTTCTGGTGTGGCCCTGGCTGTCCCGGACACAGCACAATGTACCCTATTAATAATACATGGCTTCACCCAGTATGTGGCAGAGCAGAGGATTGGTGTTCACAGCGTCAGGCTGCATCCCAATTTGTGTGAGTAATGCTCACCTTGAGGCCACACAAAGTGCCAGTGGTAGATTCATAATTTAGTTATTTTTGGTTTACCTGTTGTTGTAGCAGACAACAAGTAGACGGACACTTAGAAAAAGTGCCGCATAAAGGACTTAAAACACAAACCTTTAAGTGATAGTGAGTCCATAAAAGAGAACGCATAGCATGCCAACACTCCTTCGGATCCATATATAAATCTCTTCCTCTCTCCGCCCTCAACAACTTTTTTTTTTTAAAGGAAATGAAACCCAAATTTCCCAGCCCTCCTTCCATCAGGCAATTTTCAGGAAAATATGCAGGGATTTGTTCAGCTTAGCCACAATGGAACGTGGCAGGAATTCTTAACAAGCTTAGAGAGACGGAGGGAGACAAGGAGAGAGGAGGGACGTGGGATGAACTGCAGACGACAGAGGAAGCGTCAAGCTCGCCCCGAAAGTCCTCGAAGCATTTGAGCACCCACCCAAGGAGAGGGACTCAGCACCTCCCATACAGTTACACAGAGTGCACCTGGAGAATTAGAGTGCCACTGAGCCTGTGAGTGAGCCGAGGCACGCTGAGACTCTCCTTGCACAGCAGATGATATGAGGGAGGAGGAAAAGGATCCAAGGAGAGGGAGGCTTGAGAAGAACATTCATTAAAAATATGCCAGATTCAAACACGGGCAGGAAGGAAGAACGGAAAGGGAAGTTGTTTGCTGTTCTGAAAGTTCCCGAGTCCTAATTTACTCTTGTTCTTGTTGTCAATGGGGAGGGATCTTTTTTTTTTTCTTTTTTTTTTTAACAGTTATTTAAGAGTGACTGCTGTTTGTGAAACCGAGCATACTTCACATAATGGCATGGCAATAACACAAACAATTGATATTAAGGACAAGTTTACCCAGGAATGAACATTCAGTCATTATCTACTCACCTCCATAACAATGAAAAGTCGAGTTAAGTTTTGTAGTCCAAGAAACATGTCTGGGACTACAAGACAAAACAGCGTTCTCCGACACAACTCAACTCTGGGGCCTTAAAACATGAAAAACAAACAAAAAGAAAGAGAAAGGCGCCATACAGCTCATCCAGCGATGTTATTTACACCATCGACGTGTAGACAAGTTTAGCACCCACTGCACAGGGTGGGGGCTAGCCCTTGTAGCCTAGCATCTGCAGTGAAGATTTTAACTTGGTGTGGTGTGAATAACATCTTTTTATGGTTATTTTTGTTGTTGTTGTTGTTTTTTAACCTTTTAAAACAAGTCCACATAGTTGTTTAGAAGAATGCTGCAACACTGTTTTGCTGTGAAGCTCCAGGAATGTATTACGGACTACTGAAACTGCACCCGCCTTCCCAATCCGCCTTATCTTCCTACACCCTCCACTCGCGGCCAAGCTTGGCAAACACTTCACAGGGCTGCATGCTAACTCCTCAGGTTTACAGGAGAATGCTGCAATGCTGCTTTACTGCGACGTTCCAGGAATGTTCCAGTAACCATCGGCACTGGGGTGAGTATGTGACGACTGAATTTTCATTTTTTAGGTGAACTTACCCTTTAAATTGGTTCAAGTAGGCTCAAAACTCAAACAAATTTCATAGTAATGTGTGAGTGAAGGATTACTTTGAAACATGTAGAAGCGCTTAAACCCACTCAAACCCACTCTGAGCACAAATTTTGATTGAGAAGCTCGAGTATGTGACAAACTCAGATCAGTGCGGAAATGTATAGTCCAGACGAGCTCAGGTCAGTAAATGATCCCCGCCATACAGAAACGGCCTTTCGGAAACATTGTTGGTAGCATTTTTTTTCCTCCGGCAGGTGAAGAGGGGAGACGTTCTGTACACAAGCAACAATTTACCAGGGGGCTCGTTAGACAGGCATCAAGTTTGAGCCTGTCATAAGCAAGCAATGCACACCTCTGAGGCGCTAGGGGCCCGGGGCCTACGCTGTTCACCTTACACCTCGCTAATGGCCATCTGTGGTCATTATAGCCCACCAATGAGTCATAACCACGCTCCTGAATGCAGCCTCTGCTCCTGCAGGCCCGCCGCTGTGGGTTTCTCGAGAACACTACCGCTGCTGCCCGCCGCCGCTGTTGTTGTTGTTGCTTACTGTGGCTGTTGTTATTGAAGTTTATTCTCTCATTCTAACCCACTCAAACAAACCATACTGACCCACCAGTATGCCCGCAGCCATGCGCCGAGTTGTTTATCTGCCAGCAAGATGGCTGAGATACGCACACACTCGCACATACACATGCCAAATATGGACTCTCTAATGGAGGATCCTCTCACGCTGATTCTCCTCGCAGAGTATATCCGTTTCATTCTGGTTCAATCCCCCGCTCTTACTCCGCATCTCCTCTGTTCAGCTCCTTCAATCTCTCTCTCTGTCTCTCCGCACTAGTATATCAGCCGGTGTCTGGGCCCAGCTGTGGATTAGATCACTAGGGGTAAACCCATAGTGGTGTTCCATCAGGCCTGAGAATAGTGGGCCGTTTCATCAAAAAACTCATTCCTCATGTGAGAACTAATGCACTGTAGGCGAAGTCCTGGCTGCGCCAGGGCCCGGGATATGCGGATTCAGCGACTGCTGCCCCCAGATAAAACCCCAGCAGCAAAATAAAAAAGCACAACCCATAAAGGGATGTGGGGGGGGGAAATTTATCGGCCTGCAGCCCAGGCCAGTGGCAACTTTATCTGTTTGTGTGCCGGGGCGGACAGCTACATTTCCACAATGTGTGTGGACATGCCCTGCTGTGTGAGCATGCATTTATATGAGTGTTTTTCAGTGTGTTTTGTGTGCACGGACAACAGTGGCCAATCGCATCTCAACATCAGCGCGTGAACGTGCATTTCTTTTTTCATTAAATTTTTTCCGTCTCGTTGCCCGTTGCGCACCGGTTGACGAGGTTACGGATGGACGTCGGGTGTTTCTCTTCCTGCCCACTAGTGGGCAGCTCCCAGCAGGCTTTCCACAAACTATAAAAATACGGCCGCCTCCCCGTTGCTTCTGTAATTACGCCGCCCATCAGGACAAAGAGTGAAGAGGAATACCAATGAAGTGAGGAGAGGTAGGACAACAGCGCTGCCGTAACAGCGTGGACTCTCATTTATATGTGCCTGGACAAAGCCTCAGCCAATTCAAGAGGATGAAACCACTCATGGCCAATGCAATATAACAGCTATTCCATACAAATAAAATTACACACTATTCAGCCGTGGGAGGTGGGCAAGGCAGAAGACCCCTGCCAGGAGAAAACTGGCTGTCAAATTAAATTTGACGGATAGAGCAAATTTTTAACTCGTTTTCTCTGCGCAGATTTCTCATTTCCAGCTCCCAAATTGACAACTTTGGCATGTGGCCAATTTTTGGCCGTTGGAGATACGGAGCGACGTTGCGTGCGGGGCGACTGCGAGGATGCATCCTGTCACTCACATCGGTTCAGAGGGGGAACGAGCTTCCGTTTCAGGGGTTAGGAGCAGCCGGAAGCCAGCGGAGAACGATGAGGCAGCAATCATACAGAACGGCCGCCTCGCTTGCCAACTTCAAGCGCCAAGGCCTTTTGGGAGAGTGAAAGACTCAGCTGAAGTCCTCTTAGACAGGCCATTATCTGGACCAGTTTCCCTAACCTTCAGGGCAGCGCAGTGATAGCTCCACCCCATGGGGAGATGAGAAGATAGACAGAAAGCGAGACATATAAGGCCGAGACAGAAATGAGAAATCTGCATCCCTCTCTGGCATGGGCTATGTGGAGAACGAGTCCTGTGTTTTCATTGATAAATGGCTGCGGAGAGAGTGAGTGGGCATTGTGCCTCGCTCTATCATCCAAACAACAGTATCTCTCTCAGGGAGTCCTTCCGCTTCCAAACCACCCCTACTGGCTTTGGCTTTGGACGGATCTGCCAAGCCTTCTCGCCTGTAGCCGCCAAACACAGAATTATCCATCGCTTTCTTGCTCTCCCCGCTCATTTCCTCCCCTACTTCCCCTTTCCTATCTCGGTCCTTCAGTGGAATGAAGCCACTGACAGGCAGATGGGCAGATGGGGATCGACAGTGTTCCCCAGGCCGAAAGCTAATTGGGAGAGACTGGGAAAGGATTTGGCGTTGCTGAGTAGTCCTGACATGATGGGAAAATCAATGCACACTCCCAGTGTATTTGCATCACGGGGAAGTGAGAGACCACCGCCTAATGTTGTCTCTGCAGGGAGTCATTAAGGGTTTTGTTTCAGCGCCGACCCCGCGCTCTGACAGCCCGGCCCCGGACCGACTGAATCGAGTGTGTCTGATCTCGTGAGCGTCGGGGAGGCGGAGAACCCGTACGGTTCATGCATTTCTCATGACCGCCAAGTGCTACTTACTGTAAATTTAGCGTTCACACATCTCTTCATACTGAGGACGTGATGTGGGTTTTTTTTTCAGCTGATACGACAACTGATGAAAACCTGCTTCTTATGGCTGATACTGATAAAGGGGGGTTGTTTTTGTGTGTGTGTGTCCACCAGAACTTATGTGCACACCCGGCTTTGAGTCCCGCAAACACATTCAATAAAATCAGTTTCAAGGCAAATTCTCTCACTGTTTCAGGCAATGTAATGCCAAAACTATTCCCTGGTCTGATTCTTTTTCTTTTCTTTTTTTTCCTCCACTAGCATCAGGGGACCTGAGGAAATTAACTCTTGATCCACCTGAGAGTCTTTGGTTGGTCGAACCAAAGCTTTAGTTTACACGTCGGCTCTACCCAGATGCAGCAGTTTGACGACAGCGTGCTGCTTGTTAAGTCGATGATAGCAGTTTCAGGGTCGTAATTACTGCTGTAATTTCATATAGATAAATTGGCAAAAATGTAAATGTACCAATATAGGCCAAATAATTCATAGGCCTAATATACATCATGCAAATGAACATGGCCAGAACTATAATTAATCAGTTTGATGACCTGTACATGAACCTGGAATCAGACTTCTGACACATGTGCTGTCCAGATATCTGTATGCTGGGGCTCACCTGCTGGTAGTCCTTGAAGCTTTACATGTTTACAAGGGTTTCAAGGGTGTTAAACTGTCTTAAACATCTCGGGCAGCCTCAGCACACCTCTGCATGAACTGAACCTCTGTTGTTTTTCATCACATTTAATGTTGAAAACAGGAGGTGATTCTGATGTGGGACTGAAAACAGTGTGGGCGGTCAGCAGAAGCTGCTTTAAACACATCAGTCTCCTTCTATATTATTCATACGGTTAATAGTCATTCTGTCATCCTACATCAAACCCGATTCTTACACAGGTTGACAAGCAGTTTCATGCCGTTTAACAATTATTGTCATTGCTGACATCGGCAAGTAGAGTCCATAAAGGTGCAGTGTGTAGGACAAAGGGTGCATCTAGCGGTGAGGGTGCAGATTGCTAACAATGAAACACCCCTCAGCCACCCAGCGACTCCCTGATCACATTCACACAGACACACATTCACACCTGGAGGCAGTCATATCAGGGGTGGTAATGAGGGTGGAGCAAGCTCCGCCTTTCACACTCCCCACCCACTTTTCAGGGATTTGAACCGGCAACCATCCGGTCACAAGCTCGCTTGTTTCACCTTAAGCCCGCCGCTGCCCCCAACGAACACATAATCATAAATATCAAATTCCATTTACGCCGATAGATTCTCCAAAATCCTACAAACATTATGCTTTATTCTACCGACTTTATATTTTAGGAAGATGTGTATATACATTGCTTCCATAGATTACCAGTGCATGCAATAAAGGTGGCAAAATAAACAGACTGGCATGTACTGTACGTTTGTATACCATACCATCCATTCTTTCCAATAAAAATCCATCCGAGCATTGATTAACAGTGAAACTGACTGCTGAGTAATTGGGATGAGTAATGCGCTGGCCTTGTTTCAGTCTGGATGTGGTTGCTGGAGAAAAAACTCTGAAATCTAAAGTTTCTTGGCAAAGAGAGACGTCTGCCTTTAATTGAAAACGGTTCCACCAGCAGGAGTCCTGCAGTGTACAACAGTCTCCCTCGCTTTGCGTATTGTCACAGACCAACACGTCGATGCCCCGAATTAGCATCATCATTATTGAATAAATGATTAATCAAACAGATTTTTTAGAGTAATTCAAAAGAAGCCAGAGATTTGAATACTGGAAGCGAAAAACGTCCCCGAGGAGGTGGAACCACGAGACGTCGTCCGTCAGTGGGTTCATAGCATTAAATTCAACTTTATTCTATCGCCTCGCTTTCTTAATAATATCCTTCACTGTGGCAGATAAATGCATGTGATACCCATGAAATGAATCTCAAATCAAAACACAATATATTCTTAGAGCACATAATAATCTGCCTCACTGGAGGTGAAATGGACCTCGAGTATAACCGTTGCCCAAAGTAAATACATCTTGAAAACAACGCACACTACTGTGGGTCTGTCAGTACCTTGAGAAGAGATTGAGGGGAATCTGTTACCCCGGGGAAAAAAAAAAAAAAAGCCAACCTGCAGCTCCCAAAATGAGAGATGGTGGAACATAACATAAACGTACTGCCTTAAAATCAGTAAGCCTACAGGGGGACTGTTTGTCGCCGCATGCTGCAGATTGGCGTCATCATTTTCCAACTGTGTGACAATGGAAAAGTGGCCACTGATTCTGCCAGGACTCCTCTTTCTTTTCCTACATCAGGTCTGATTGTGCTCACACCAACAATGTCCCGACGATACAAAAACACTTTGTACTGTGTTTTATGGGAGATGTTATCTGAATCAGTGCCATCACTCGCAGCTTCCTCCTAATAGAAAAAGCCCCACGCAAACGCTGACTCCACTTAAAGTGTTGATTCAGCCAAATTACGAGAGAAAATACATTTTTCTCGTCCACTTCGAGAGGCACGTCGAGAGTGTTTGGATTTTTTTGAGCCGGGCTTTGTTTCCTTTCAGTCTTTTTCTTTCTCAGCGCACAAACATTTCAATAGAAAAATTCAGCGCTAATGTGTCTTTTCATAAAGTTCCCCAGGATAACCTTGGAACTTCCTTTTTACTTAAAAAATAGTCCACTGACAACTTGTTTTATGGAGTATCCAGCACATATTATGTTGGCTGTTGTGTTTGTGTGTACTTTTTTGAGCATCACAAAGAAAGAGTCATCTTCATTGTGTTGGGCACTGGCATTGACTTGGCTGGATAAAGAGAACACTGCGTGCATGGCCATGGCCTCTGCACACTTTTTCATTCTCCCTCCTCATTGTTCGTGCTCTTGCCAGGCCGACACATACCTGTACTTATGACAAAGACAGGTATACAATGTAGGTGGGCTATCTTTTTTAAAGTAAGCTTTATTGAAAAAAATGACACTGAATCAATGGAATTCAGTTGGAATGTATCAATATCTGAAACAGTTTCAATGCACATTTTCTGCAGTATCCACACACACACACACACACACACACACACACACACACACATTCATCTTCACTGCCTAGTCAAGAGACAAAAAAAGCTACTATTTATGCTCGACCAAGGAAAGTCGTGTTTCATTCACATGTCAATAAAAAATGTCATGCAGTCAATGTCACTTTTTACAGCAGTAGTGGTGTGGCCTTAAAATAATACTGCAATATTTTAAGGCTGCATCACCCGAGGTATATGGCAAGACATTTCAAAATGTCCTCAGAGGAACTTCATAAATGCAAGTACTGGGCCATAAAAATCAAATACAACGACATTTATGACTAAAACTTTTCACACGATCACATTTTTGACCAATTATCATCAGTGATCTGGTGATAGTGACTAAGCGGGGAAAGACAAGTTGAGCGCCCTGGGAGGTGACATCATGTTGCTGTGATGCAGCCTTTAAAAGACAACACTCATGTCACATCACGGCAACGATATGTATCATATATACGGCCATCGAGGATGATGATATTGAAAAGAATACAGAAGATCGCCGTATACAAAGTATCAAACTTGGACATTTTTTTTTCCTGTTTTCTCGTGACAGTACTGAAAATTAAAAAAAAAAAGATAATGCCTCAAGCGTCACTTTCAGCATTATGACAAAAATATATAGGCACATATGGAACAACATACACACAGATAGGCCAATACTGACTGATAATGACAGCTGACAGATATCTCTAATACATGCATCTCCATCTATACCTATTTATTGACAGATTGTGTGTATGCACACATTTATTGATTATACTTTATATGTGTTCACTTATGCACTCATGAGATCCGCTGCAGATACAAGTGCACCAACTACTCGGTTCTTACTTGATTTATCTTTAGTTTTACTTTCCATAATGTATTTTTATTCTTACTATTTTGGTTCCCCCTTCCTGATTCATTCGTATTGCTTTTTTTTTCTTCTGCTGTGACAGTTGAATTTCCTTTCAGATTTATAAAGGTTTATCTTATCTAATCTCAGACACTGCACGAGGTGAGTGAGGAAAAAAAACATGTTTTTTTTTTCTGTCTGATCTGAGTGAACCGACCGTTTACACACACACACTCGCAGTAATGATAACCGCGAGCAGAGGTTTGGGATGTTCCCCACTTTTTTTTTTTTCCCTCCCCTCTGCAACACTTAATAAACCACTCGGATGAACGGAATCACTGCTGTGTGTCAGTATGCAGCGCCGCTTTATCCTGGATCACAGCGCTGATACATTTCATCCTGGGGATTTCATGGATAGCACGGGAAACGTCCTAAACCCGACGGGTTGTTATTATCTTCAGAGGCGGCCTTGGAGATCTTAACCTGTGAGCTCTGCTCTTTTTGCTCTGTCGGACAAAGGAGAATCTCCAGAGCCTTTTCTTCTCTTTCTCTTTTTTTCTTTTCCCCAACTTTGAATGCTGAGAACACGCGAACGACAACTTGATTGTTTTGACTTTCGCCGAGATGTTAAACACAGATGTGAGACATTAGTGGCGCACACGACGCGGCGGACTATAATTTTTTTTCACACTGACAGCGTTTGATGTAGAACAAGCAGAGTGACGATCAAAAGGCGCAGCTTGGTGCGAGCGGAATAAAACATCAGCGTGGAGGGGGAAAGATCTGACGAGCGGTGCGGCGATGACAGGAGAGGGAAGGCACAACGCCGCTCCCCGGCGTGGACGGAGCAAGCACTCCTCTCATGTGCGTTCCGTGCAGGGGCAGCACCTCCACCGCTTAAAGACCTTATCCCAATGCAACAGCTCAACACGAATCAGGAAAAGACAGGGGGAGGGGGGGTGGGGGGAGATTCCTGGTTGTCATGGGAACATCGTCTGTCCTGGTGACATTGCCCTCATTGTGACAGGCGCTTCCTTTGCAACGACAGGTGAAATGAAAAACAGCCAATTCTCATTCTCCAGCAGTCAGCCATTATATATGAACCCCCGCTCCCCTCCGTCGCTGCCTCTCATCCGTTTCCCCCATCTTTTTTATTTTGCCGCTACCATCTTAGGAAGACAAACCTCCGCGTCTGTCTCCCGTTCTCTCAAAGAAAAAAACCCCAACACAAACTCAGAGGAAGTTGTTTATAGTGCGCAGGCAGCTCCCTCCTGGGGTTCTGGTGTCCCAGAAAGCCTTGCAAATGCAGTGGGAGATTAGCTTTCTGAGATCTTTTATTTATTTATTTATTTATTCATTTATTTATTTATTTTTCATCTCTGTGTCTCTCTCTCTGCCCCCCCCCTTCCAAAATACTGAAGGATGCAAATGAGTGAAAGCCGCTCGTCATTTGCTATGAAGTTATGCGTTTGACTCTTCCATATGGATTTTTTATTTTTTTTTCTTCTTTCCTATCTCTGCGGGGGAGGTATTAAGGGGAAATGCTGAAGTACCCTGGAGGTATGTGACACTCAGGCTGACAGGTGAAGACTATAATAGACGTGAGTTTCTTTTTTTTAGTTACATTAACTACAATCTTTGCGCGCTCGCACGGCGCATAAACCTTCCGTGTGTGCAGGTGACTGCACAAAGAGGGCAACATGAAGCCGGAACAATGGCAAATCATCTCGATATTTTGAACCTCTTTTGAGGAACTTCAGAAACAAGCGCAGCGGAAAAAACAAATCATGGCTACGCGAGCAGGAGCACAGATCCCTCTCAAGTGAAAGAGGCACAGCTGTCTGTTCTCGACTAGACTCAGCTGTCGCACATCTGAAACTCCAATTTGAAAGCGGCTGTGACAGGTGAAAGTGATCGCGCCTCGACGTTTTTTTCCCAAGATTGTCGTTCTGCAGGGGGTGGGGGGGGGACCTGGACGTCAAATTTTAGCGCGTTGGCGCGGTCAATAACCTTAATTAGCAGCGGACACCTCGGAGGGGTTTCGTCTCTCCTTTTGCACTTTGATAAAAACTCGTGCTCTGTCAGTCATCTCGTGCTGACATGGACTCACTCCCTATCTCTGTGAAATTCTCCATAAAAGGCAGGTTCTCATTTATTCTCTGATGGGGCGACTCATATTCCACGCAGGACTCTGTGTTTTTCTTTCCTCTATCTCTGGGCTGGCAAGAATGAAACATTAAAATTAGCGGCATTAGCCGTCAGATTGGAGCAGCAGGTTGGTAATTATAGAGTACAGATTATATATTACCGCTGAGGAGGACTGATTTTATGTAATTATTGTATTAAGTGTCTCTCTTTCAGGTTTGACCCCGCAGAGGTGTGTGAGTGCTCCGTCAAGATGCTGAAGGGGGAAGCCTCGTCCTGGACAGGCATTACAGAGATCGAGCCTTAAGTGGATCAGTTCGTTCAGGGAAAGCCCACCGGTAGTCACGCCATGGAAACTGTTTACTCCTCAAGTGTCTACTTGTGGGTATTAACCAAAACCCCGTGCAGAAAAAAGTAGGCCATGCAAATGATGCCGAGGAGGCCCTGGGATAGAGTGAGAGGGAGCTATAGAAACGGAAAAAAAAAGGCACAAAGAGAC
>CAEMYA010000179.1:1064707-1075626 GCA_903131615.1 Diplodus sargus | reverse complement strand
CCCGTCCAACTATCAATTTCTTTCTGTCCTTAAATCCCACACCACTCCAGGTGCCCATTTCTCTCTCCTCTCTCAGTTTGTCTGCTCCTATCGTTTGGCTCAACTTGTGATTTTCCATTGCTTTTTCGGTGCCCTTTTCTCTGAACGCGCTCTCCTTCGCGGCTGACTTGATAAATATAGGTGACAGTCCCCTCCCTCCCCTGAAAAAAAAGGACAGATCGGAGTATTGTTGTTGTATCTTTCCCGTGTTGGTCACCATTCCCCCGCATTGCTCCGTGTGTATTTTTATCCTTTTTGCAGGTGATTTAACTCACGCTTGAGAGGATAACCAGATTGACACCCACCACTTTAATCTTGCCTGAGCACCCACGCGCCCGCTGTGCAGATTATTCTGCCATCATCATCATCAGCAGCAGCTATAGCAGTCACAGGTCCAAAACAACAATTTGTTAACCCCAAATCTGGTTAGCCTGATGTTGATTACTGGCCCGCACTGGCCGCTTAACGTGGGGAAATAAAATGGAAAGGCCCACCTGCGTTGATTAAAAAGAGTCGAGAAACAAAAGAGCTTTAGTGTTTAATTTGTGGGCAGTTCGTCTGTTTAGAAAAATATGAGAACGCGGAATTTCAATTATCAGTGGCCAGGTGCACGGCTACTTCGGGCTTGGTTCTCCGCTCTGAAAATAGCACTCTGCTAAAGGTTGGAATCTTTCTTTAGACGCGTGAGGGCTCGGTTATGTCACAGCACAGGGGCCGCATTGTCAAATCGGGCGTGCATTAGCTGCAGAGGCGAGCAATCCCATGGATCAGAATGGAGTTGAAGGAGAACGGCCGAGGTGATTAAAAATGTCTATTTGCATTGATTGTGATGCACTTTGGAATGCGTCCCATTTTAAAAAACCGTCCGCGTTACAAAGAGCACATCCTCCCGCTCGGTGCGAGCGCCCCCGTAAATCACATTCGCTGATGAATGTTTTAATGCTGAGGGTAGTGACCCCATTCATTCACAGGCAGACTGCTTGTTAATGGTTATAATCAGTGGCAGAATAGCAGTGGGGATCATATCTCAAAGGCTGCATATCATATAAGGTGAACGAATGGAATATCAGACACGCTGCAGATGAGAAAGGCCCGACGTCTCCCGCTGGTTTCACCCACTGAATAATCCACTTTAGACATCAAGATGACGGAGGGAGAGGTTGAGGACGAACAGTTGAGACATGGAAAATGCTAAATTGAGTGCAATTAGGTTGCAAACCAGGATTATTTTCTGATTAATCCGTTTTTTCCCGTCCAGACAGTCCAAAACTCCAAAATGTGACATTCGCAGTAATACAAGACAGGGTACTGCAGCAGACCCTCACACCCGATGAACAGGAACAGTTGTGGAGAAGACGGGCCAGCTGTGCAACACTCACAAAGCCTCGGAGACACTTGTTCTGAATGATTTTTAGTTTCCTTTTCAAATTCATTTACAATAAACAGTACTTAAAACGCCCTTTTCGAGTCCTTAGGGCATACTAGTCTTTAACAGCATGAGTCATTATGAGGGTAACAGGAGGCATTTGGAGTTCGGTCCTTAAATAAAACAGTTTTTTTCTGCTTTTCCAAACTGACTAAACCGCTCAGATGGTGCATGATTCACGGCTAACTACGGCGCAAAATGCATGATCGCCTAAAAGATGTTTGCTTTTAAGGAAAATGCACTGCAGCGTCGCTAAATATCTGATCTCCTCCAGGCTGTATCACAAACCAGGCACAAAAAAAAAAGGGGGGGGGAATCAGCTCAGGGACCGAGAACCCTTCAGGACAGACGATTCAACGCAAAAGCAATGGACCCCCGTCAACATGTGGCGCCTGAATTACCCACAATGCAGCGCTACTGTCAGAGATCCGACGATCGTCATTAGTAGATACCGTAGCCTCACACCGCTAGCCTCAAGCAGACATCAATACAGAGGGACGACATGACAGCTCCTGAAGGAGTTTTAAGGAAAATGTACTGCAGTATTACGAAACGTGATGAACCGCAGGCCGTTTTACAAACCCGGCACCCCCTGCCCAGGGCACCGTAACCCTTTAGGACAGACATTGCTGAAGGAAAAGAAAAACACATTTAATGCCAAATCAATGAACCCTTGCCAAAACCTACATTACCCATGATGCATGTCGTGTATCAAGCGTTCGATCGGAGAATTGGGGTTTGTGATGTTATTAGCTGCTAAAGTAGCCTCAAGCGGGGACCATTGGCATATAGGAAGACGGACGATGGCAGTGAATCCGAAATGTCTGGATTGGCCCACAGAGGCCCGCGGTTGATTGGAAAGTACGCGTCCAATTAATTCTCTCAAAACAAAAAAAAACAAACATTTTAGGTATTCATCTGCTGAAATATGTTCAACTGTACATTTTTCTGATAGGTGTTTTTTAGTTAGTTATCGTATGCTATATATGGGTGTGAGGCCGTGATTGACAGCTGAGCCCGGTTCACCATTGAGCAGGCAGGTATATGAGTGGAAACTCAATCCTTTACTGCTGCACAGACTCTAGCTCCTAAAGACATCATTAGCACAATATGGCAGCGCTTGTAACCAGTATATCTGGCTTCATTTCTGTAAAGTGGGAGGAGTTGGAGATGCATCTTCCATATTTATACATGTTAATGGCAGACATGAGGAGATTGTGAGCTGAGTCCGCTTAGCAGCTCACTACTTCCTAACTCCACCTACCAATGATTATCTTCTTTTTCACACTTCTAAATTTCAGCTTGAACCAGCTAACCTTGAGAAACGTCCCCTTGAGCCAATTAATGAGAGTTTGCAAGGCATCTTGGAGCCACAAAAAGCAATGTACCTTTTCAGTCCTGGTACTTTGTCTCCATGGAACATATTCTGAAATAAATGTGTGTTTAGTCAAATCATTACAGACTTAAGCCAAGCAGCAAACTGGGAGCGGGCAGAACTTTAGGGGAAAATAAAAATCTGCTCTATGCAATGTTCTTTATAGGTCACACATACACACAGGTGCACACCTCAAATGCAATTTGAGCTGCTAACACATTCTGTGTAAAAGCCTATCAAAATTACAGGAGTTGGCACCTGGAAGCAATTAAAGGCTAAAAACTGAAGTCAGACACGCTGTTCCGGTGCAGATATTCGGCCAGCGTTCCAGTTTCGGATGATGTAATAATGGAAATTTTGAGGAAGCCTGATGTAAGTGGGTGAAAAAAAAAAAAAAAAATGTTTAAGCTCCAAGCTGGTGTGGGGGGCTAATTTGACTCTCCATGTCTCCTTAGTGTGAGCGAGTTAAACAGTTATAATGCATATTACTATATATAGAACAACTGAGCTGGCCTTGAACATAAACATGCACGCTGGTATCCTGGAAAAATCAATCAAACCTTGAGCTTGACAGAATTTTGATTATCATTACTTGCAATGATGTGAATCAGTCCTTTCAAATTAGGATCATATTTTTTTTTTTGCAGTTCTTAAAGATGGCCAAGTGTTTCGAAATGCAATGCAACAAATGTCACGATGCATAACAGACACGGGGCTCAGGTGGGTTTCGCTCTCTTCCTCATTTTATCTTTTTACGATCATCGTTATCTGTGATCTTTTTAACATTTCCAGACACGGTCGATCAATGCGGAGAGGGGTCCTGGTCCCTAAGTAGCCTCGCTAGCTTCATGGCACAATCAATCCCCAACCTATCCATTGTCAGTCTTGTCAATACAGAGCTTTTATCACCTTGCTAATTCAATCGATAAGAGGGGCCATTATATTTTACTGTGAAAGATGGCCTCTAAATATGTGACATTTTGTTACACCGTAGGCCAGATATTGCTTGAGTGCGTGCATTGTGGAGCCATGACGCCGCACTCGCCCTCCCCTTCAGCTTCTCCCTCCACGGACATGCTGAGATGTCAAAAAAAAAAGAAAAAAAAAAAAAGTTGACCACGAGTCAGAACTTATTCTTAGAGCACGTGTTCATATTATGTTCTTCGCAGCTAGGACATGACTGCCAGGCTGAGACTACCAAAGTGAATCCGTGGGAGAATAGAAGTCATCAATCATGAGAGGTGTACACTTTCCTGCAGTGGAAGACAACCTGCATCCCGGCTGATGCAGCGAGGCCACAGAGTGGGATGCTGGAGGTTGACAGAGACAGGTAATTAACTAAAAATAATATGTGCTTGACACGGCAGAGGAAAAAAGGGCTTTAAGAGGAACGGGAGACACAACGGAGCGAAGCCTCCGAGAATATCCTGGCCGGGTAGAGGGAGAGGAAGGTTACTTTTTTTTTTTTTTTATGCAGGCATGAGTGGCTGCGGCACATGCAGCCAGCCGGCTCCGACACCTACACGCCGGAGAAGGATCAAACTTGAAAGGCATGGGAAATTTCATTAGATTTTCAGCGTCAATATATTTCACTCACCCACACCCCTTCATGTGAGCTCTTTATATATATCCAGCATAAAAGACTGGCAGCACATCACAGCAGCGATGGAAACTTCACGTCTGATTGCTTTCGATGCCGTCTTGCGATTCTTGTCGGACCGGCGTAACACGTGGAAAATGTCGAGGATGGCGCGCTCACATGACGGCCTTTGATTTAAACCAAGTGCACGTAACGCGATTTTCTTTGAATGCGATCCGAAGCTGAGGGAGGTTAATCACGTGTGTCAATTTGAATTTCTTCAACTCCCACCGAAAAAGCTCACGAAAAAGAAAAAGTGCTCAGAGCAGACCTGTAGTTCTGTCGTTGCTGACAAAACTCTGATTGGGCAGAAAGCGGAGATCCATTGGTTACATTTACAAATGTCAGAAATAAGAATGACATGTTTTTCTATAATTAGAGCTGAAATGTCCTCTTTTTAAGTTGAGTTGAATCTTTTTATAGACAGAATACTCACAACGCTACGTTTAACAAAGATCTCTTAATTGCCATCGACACAATATTTGTAGGTTGTAATGATGGTACGGTGACCAGCACTGGAAATTATTTCTGTCTCTATGAAGTAATTAGTCTATTGTTTTTAGAATTAATTGGTAAATAATTGAGTCTATGCTCAAATTGCAATTCCAAGGTAAAAGCTTTGGTAAACTTAGAATGGTTGAGCCCAACTGATACCCACCCTATGGTCTGGATTTTTAGTTTGTGACTTCCTGTTCTATGTTGAAGGTTTATCCTTGTGTGTCATGTTTTACTTTGGACTTCTTCTCATTGTTTGCTTTTCCACCCTCTTTCTCGGTGTGCAACTGTGTCTCATTAGTTGATCACTCCCTGTGTTTTCAGGCTCGTGCTGTTCCCTCACTCTTTGTTGGTCCATCTGTTTCCCCACGATAGTCCCGATATCCTCCCGCGTCTGTTCCCCGGTCCTCGTTTGTTCCCTGTCTTCCTGAGTTGTTGCGCATGGTTTGTTGTCGTGTAACGCTAATAGTTTTACTTGGATTCTTCTTGTCGCCTTTTGTCTTGTCTTTGTTGCTCGGACTTTGGTTACCACTATGATACCTAAGCAAATAATTGCCTGAATAATGGCAACACCTCTAGTGTCCTCTTTCCTCTTTCTTAAGATCCTCATTACAGATCCTTAGATAAACTGCTCAGCCACAACATTTAACCCACCGACAGGTGATGTGAATAGCATTGATCACCTCATTACACTGCACTATTCTGCTGAAAAAACCCCTGGGTCCTGGTATCCATTCATGTGGATGCAGCCTGACACACAACATCCATCCGAACACCAGTGGGGACCAAATGCACCCACTCATGGCGACCGCTCTCCCCGATGGCAGTTCCCCCCCAGCAGGACAACTCAAACTGCTCAGGAACGGCTGGACGAACACAACAAAGTGCCTGAAGGTGTTGACCAGGCCTGCAAATCCCCCAGATCCTAATCTGATTGAGCATCTGTACCAGAACCAGTCCGATGGAGGAGGTCCCCCCCCCCCGACATACAGGAGCCAAAGGATCCAATACAAAGGGCCCGGTGACAGACACCACAGGACACCCCAGAGATCGAATGACCATGTCTTTACAGGTCAGAGCTTTTTGGCTGCAGAAATCTCCATCCATGAATATTAACCTGCATTAGCATTTAGTTTAGCCCTCTTAGGCTATGCTTGTAAAACCTTCAAAGTGCTGCCAGTGTTTCAGTTAATAATCCTTTCACCCAGGGAACTCCCGGATATCCGTTTGCTGATATCATCGCCAATATTGGCCTACAATAAATTATGTATTTAAAAGAGGTATATAATATCACTATTAACATAAAAATCCAGTATTGGTTGCGCTCTAGTTCTGCGGTCTGGCCAACAGTCGGAAACCCAAAGGTGGTCATTAATAATGAAAAGGAACACCGTATCTATCTGGTCATCCTCTTCTTCAGTGTTTTTCACACAGTCTAGCAGTAAATACATTTGCACCCTTGTGTTTTCATCTCGGCTGTAATTTTCGATCCAAGTCACACAATGAGCCGAGCTGGTCCGACACAATTTTGATCACAAGCGCCCTTTAACTCTGACAACACACACACACACACACACACACACACACACAGACCATCCTCGGCGCAGAGCAGTTTTGATCTGACCACTGAGGAAAACATGCCACTCTGCTGGGCCCTGCCTCGTCCACTTATTATCTTACTTCAAAAAAGCTTTGAGCCATCACCGATCAGAGGATGGACAGCTGTCCGTGGACAAAGCCCCGTGTGTCTTTGTGGACGGACGCCTGCCAATCTAGCTGTCGGGTCTGGATGACTGCCTGATTTCTGTGGCTTTCTAACCGCTTCTCCTGTCCGCCTGTCGGCTGTTTCGTCCTGTCGAGCCGCACTTCTCTGCCAGGTTCACTTGCCTACCTACCTGTCTTACTCGACTTCAGCCCCCCCGAGTGCAGCTCTATCTCTTCTGCCTGTTGAATCTGCTTAACAGGACGACGTTGTCAGCGCCAATGAAAGTACAAACATCTCATGAGCTCTGGGAAAGAGGAAGCCTTTTCTCACAGTTATTGGAAATGCATATTATATTCAGAATGAGAACACATTAAAACAATGCATGGATTAAATTTTTTAAGAATTCTGCATGCTGTATGCTTTGCAGTATAGTCAGTGGACTCATCCTTATTGATGTGTCACCTTCGTTCAAGGTGATTTCTGACTGATTTTTTTACAGTTGGCCATTAGAGACATCGATGTCATTATTCCAGCAACGTGCCACCGCCATTTTTCGTATAACGCTGCCAGACTACAAACTGCACCATTGCTGTCACCCATCGCTTAACATCCGTCTATTACCTGCATCTGACCGTTGACATTACATCCCTGTCTTGGGGCATTTTCATTGTATGGGAAGGCTGGTGACCTCATGCGTATGGGAACGGTCGCATTAAAGTCCGTGAATAGAAATGATAAAGAGGTACATTTTCACATCATAGCAGGCGCAGGCACTCCAGCAGGAGATTCAGGGAGATGTCAATCATGCACAGTATGTACTCGCCAACGCGGTGGGGAGAAGAGGTGTAATGGGTTAGGGGAAAACACCAGACAGGGTGCACCAAGGACAGAATGCAGCAGCGATCCCCAACAAGAGGTCCAGACAGGACCAAATCCTGCCATACAGACACCATCCTTTTTTTTTTTTTCCTATGTTCCTCTCTATTTGCTCTATTCCATACCTTGTAACATGACTGACTTTTTTCATTAATGCTGTGAGAGCGCCGCTGCGAGAAACATAGATGTCAGCAGAAAGATCGTGTACTTTATTCTTTAGTTAGGAGGAGATAAAGAAAAGCAGGCCAGATAACAGAAAATCCCTCTGGAGACGCAGATCGGCGGTCTTGTTGACTCCTAATACTCTGTCCACCCACAGAGAAGTGCAGAGACAAGGCCTCTACCCTTTCTTTTTGGAGAGAGCTCCACTTAATTACAGTAGTTAGTTAATTAGGAACGGGCTATAGAATCAGATAGCAACTCTTCCTAGCGGTAATGAATGGAGAGTTTAAGTTCCTTGAAAGATGCGGTCTTCACTTCACAAGTAAGTTTCTTGACACTAGGCCCCATGAAACCTATTAAATAGGAATATAAAATTGACTTTGGAGGGCTAAAATATTTTCATCTGACAGCGGCGTTATGCAAGGATGACAGGCTAATTATACTAGACTCATTGTCAATTCATTAAACGGCACATCGTTTTCGGGTAAGAGTGAACAAGTCTGCACAACTTCAGCAGAAGTGCTTCATTCAACAGTGAGCGCTCCTCGGATGGAAAAAAAGAAAAAAAAGTGATTAAAAACGCCCATCACTGGGATGGCTCACTCGCCTTTTTACTTCTTCATTTTATTGCACTTTAGATGTGAGCAGATGTACTGCCGCAGCCACTTAGCGGCGCATTCAGATGCAGATCCGCGAATGACTCACACTCTTCCCTCATACCTACTGATTTACACATATTTGAATTTAGTGACTAATGGGACAGGTGCTAGTGAGGCTGTCCAACCTAACGGCAAACGAGCGCGCAAGTTAATGAGAAAGAAGGGGGTGCTTCAGCGGGCGAGATCCACTCCCGAGTCCTCCAACCTTCCATGTAATCCACACAGCCTCCTCGCAATTCAATATTACACACATGACGCCTTCAGCCAACGATGAGGAATACTAAAGTTGTTTTATGAAATGCCAGTTCTTGCACAAACAGAATCATAAAATCTTAATATACTATACTTCATTTGTTGTAGCTGCTGAGTAACCAAAGAAGTAAAGGTAGCATGCACACAAATCTTTAGGAAAGCGTTGACAGTTCTCGTTTTCACCAACCTATCGCGGCCATGTCAGTCAACATGCTGACGTTTCAGTCTAGAGGCCTTCATCAGACCATTCAGGAATATGGAAGCCATGTCATTTATATGCAGGACTTGGCAGGCGATTGGCTTAAAAAAGTCGCATGGTGATAGACTAGCAAATGTTTATTGTAATGGAATGACACATCTTATTTCTTCTTCAGATCTCAGTCAGATTTTGAGTCGGCAAATGCTTTTAGATTAGTTTGGAGTTTCAATTGCGTGGAACAGCCATAAAAGGCTTTAAAATATACATAAATGTCCTTTTGTACCAGTGCGCTATGGAGCCTTTTCACGTCAGACATTTTGACTTGTAAAAGCAGTAAAAGTTGAACTTTAAATCACTAATGATGGCTGCATTCTGCTCAGGTGAGCCAGCTCCCGGGCTCTGCTATTGTGAACGCTCACTCGCTGACATGACTTCCCGGGAAACTTAATGGAATGCAGCCATCGTTAACGCTATTAGTCGCACCTAGTACTTTCCCTGCATCGGCAAGTGAAACTGCCTGCTGGGAAAAAGGGTCCATAATAGGGGCTGGGCTAAATTGACACAATCGAACATCACAGTAATTTTGACCAAATACTTCCACATCAGTATTGCGGCCGTATTGTAGAACAGACAGGCGAGCTCAAAAAGTGACATCACTTCACTGTAACGCAGCTTTATAAGCCAGGAAGAGACAAAACACCCTGATGTAATCGTAGCGTAAGACAATACGAGTCTCATATTAATACCCGTATAATAGTATTTTCCCAGCCCTACTACAGAGCATTCGTCAGAAGAGAGGATTCGTGCTGGGAAAACCTCCTGCAGTACGTGCAGGTTATTCCAAAAAAGTGAAGCTTACAGAGAGAGCAGGCTTGACAGGATGAAGGCGTTCGCTATGTGCTCGGTGCACCGCTCCCTCACAGTTTCTCTAACAGGGAGAGTTTTAAATGTAGTGGAGGGCCGGCTGCTGGTTGAGGCCCAATTTTCAATGCCGTCGAAAAAAATGGGATGATGTGGATCACTCCTGGGCAAGAGGGTCGTGTGCGACTCCAACGTGATACCACCGTCTCAGCAGTTGTTCTGCATCAGTAATCTGGGCTTCCTAATTTTAAAGAAACAGCAGTAGTTTTTCTTTTTTCTTTTTTTTTTGTCCATTCACACACAGTTACAGTATTTCTTCCTCATCCATATGGGCAGGCTGGATTGAATAAGCTGTGTAAAAGCAGCTGCACTTGAATCAGTCGGTAGGGAAGCAACTAAGAGGTAGTACAAAAAGAAGGGCAAGAGAAAAACTGCTTCGAAGGTGGACAGACCAGTGTGGGGGGGAGGAATAATAATAACAATTTCGCAGTACGTGCGAACCGCATCAGATGTAAATTTTGGAAGGCTCTTAAGACAAGAATCGCCGACCGGGAGAGACGATAACAGGCGAGGCAGTGCATCAGGATGCTGAGCATTAACGACGCTCCGGGGCTGCATTGTGAAAAACAGGGAGGAAAAGAGAGAGGAGTTCTTTGCCTCTTTTTCCAGGTAATGCAATTGCTATATTGGTGATCTAACACCCTCATTAAGCATGGATCAAACGGCAGTACAGAAAAGCGGCGGCACGGAACCAGAGTGTGAAACAGACAGGATTAGCGGATGAGAGAGATGTTCTCTCGCGCGCGGTGCGTGTTTTGAAGTCTCCCACATGGCTAATTGTCGACTGAAGACACTAGCATCGAGAAGTTCAGCCTCCCCACTGAATTACAGATAGCTTACTTGCCCTTGGCTAGCCTCCCAGTGTTTGTGTTGATTTTTTCTGAGCAATTAACAATCTGACACCGTGACCTTGGACTGTAGAGAGAAAGGAGGGAGGGGGGGGACAGGGAGAGAACGGAAGCTGCCTCACACCTTCAGAGACAGCTGGTACAACAGTGCAAGGAAACACTGCAACTTTGTTCTTACCTCCAATTAATGGCATCTTAAAAGAAAAGTGTGTTTCTAATTCATTCAGGTCTTATATCGTAACCTTTGAGTAATATAAATGTATGAAATCTAACCTCGAAGCATACAAATAAAGCCATCCAACCAACTCTACAAACTGCTGTTT
>CAEMYA010000179.1:1051142-1061812 GCA_903131615.1 Diplodus sargus | reverse complement strand
TGATCGAGAATGACTGTGATTGGTGGTTCGTTTTTTGCACTGAGAGCCTGCATGTCACTCACAAGAAACACAGACTCCCATGTTTCCAAGAAGCTCTTAAGAGTGGAGAAAATTAGACAGACTTCTGTTATAGACCAGTCACAGAAAAAAAGAGAGCTGTCTCACTTTTTTTATAAAGAGGCGAGAAGTTGTAGTCGTGGAGTTAATTTGCCTAACTTGACAAAGCACAACTCGTTACATGACTAATACGCACTCGCACATTTTGATGTCAAGGCTCTAGATCTCACCTGCCTAAGGATAAAAATGTGTTAATGTCCTGATTTGTAGAGCTGCATACTTGTAACTTGAAACTTGCAATCGATCACTTATTTGATTAGTTGTCAGCTGTAACATTAAAGGTACAATATGTAAGAACTAGGGGTGGGCAAAAAAATATCGATACGGCAATATATCACGATACTTTGCCACCCAATACAATATTGATTTTTCAACTCCAAATATCGATATATCGCCGAAGAGCAACTCTGCTGTGTGGCGGGTGTATTTCTGTAGTAGAGAGAGTGGCTGAGGTCTTTGCAAAATGGATGGCAATTCAACAACGCCTTCGCAATTTAAAGTTGACGTTTGGAAGCACTTTGGCTTCAAAGTTAAGAGAGATAGCAAGAACAAGGAGCTGGACAAAGAGAATACTACTGCCCGGAAATTTCATGGGAATTAATAAAATGGAGAGGCTGTTTTGAATGAAATAGTTTTGACTCAATATGTCCTCTGATCAATATCATCTGATGTACATATACAGGTATTTCTGTTTTCATCTTTATTTATATCGCAATATCGTGATATCGTGATATCGTGATACGTATCGTATCGTGACCAAAGTACCGTGATACGTATATTATCGTGAGGTTCTTGCCAAAACCCACCCCTAGTAAGAACTGACCACCTGTCGCATTCATACTCAAAACAAACAGGGGGCAGCGTATCACTAAAGTAACTGTTGCATTGTGTAGCTGCCGTTAGCTAGTTAGCTCAGTTAGCTGTGCAGCTAGCATTCCGGACTGGGAGCTCTGAGAACCGGGGGAGCGCTGGTGTTTCCACCGCAAGCACGCACGCTTTAGAGCAGGACAGGTTGGGGTTAGCTGTGACTGTCTTTGCAACACAACACATAAACGTCAGGACTGCTATTCATACTCGCTGTAGTGACGTTTTTAATGTTTTCTTCTAAACTTCTTGATTCTTGCACCTTTAACCACCAACTGCTTTGATACTTGATTGACTGGTTTAAGTAACGGCTTCTTAAATGTGAATACTTTCTGGTTTCTTCACTCCAAGACAGTAAACTGAATATCTTCGGGTTTTGGATGAACCTTGCACTGCGGGACACGCTGATTGACATTTTTCTCCATGTTGTGACATTATGTAGGCCAAACAACTAATTGATTAATCAAGAAAACAACTGGCATAATGATGATTAGTCACAGCCCTAATGATTTACATTTGTTTTATGCCAACTACCCTCCCATTGTCCCATCTTATATAAGAAGGTGGAGAATATCAAAATCTGTGCTCAAATTGCTATTCATGAGAGCCGCAGCTGTATAACTTGAAACTTTATATTAGGAGCTGCACGGTGCTGTGAATATCTTTTATTTGTCGTTCCCTCTGTACCGTTAGCCTTTATTAGACACTCACTAACCCTCTTTTTATCACCTCCCTTCAATCATTAGATCTATTCTTGTGTTGCCCTCACTTATAAAAGAAAGCTGCTCTTCTTCTGGCTTCTTTGTTGACACTCTCCCTAATACGAGTGCTTGTTGAATAATCACAAATATTTCCAGCCCCTTCATTTTCTTTTCCGATTTGTTACACCCTGCTGCCTCTGTAATGTTGATTTGGCCCTTGTTCCCTCCAAGCAAGGGTTAATTCCTGCTCTTTTTGGCTCACAGGATGAAAGAGTCAGCTAAATTGCCAAGTTCAATCAAGTCAAGATAAAAAGGCTAATGATAGATGCAGTGAATTCATTGGTAAACGGTGGGCTTGTTTGGCGCTCACACTGATGGAGATGCTGTGGGCTATTTTGCGTGAGGTCCCTTTGAGTGGAAGTGGACAACACCTTTCATAGATAAGGTCTATGAAAGGGCCTCCCTGGACCGTGCAGTACGAATCTGATAATTATCTGATCCTTCTGGCGGGAGGCATCGGGACTGAAAATGAGTGTTGCGAATGACAATCAGCCATTTTATCCCTTGTAATGTAACATACTGGAAGGCAAACAAAGGATTTTTTATTTTTTTGTCAGCCTTCAGTGTGACAGTATCCCCTCTTCTCTAGAGCTGTTAATTCTTCCTGATCCTCGGTGCAGTGCAGCCATCCATTGCTAGTTAGAGAATTGGTAATATCAACAGTTACATAATATCATTAAACAATTCAGATATCAAAATATCAGCCAATATAAACCATTTTTTTTTAAAAGATCTCTCAAATGTTGTTTGTCACACTAACAAAGGCAGGGCATTTCATATTTTTAACAATAAACTTAAATGAAATGTGTGTACTGAAACAGAAGGTATTTCCACGTCACTGAGAATTTGTATGAACATACATTACTCCAAGCATATTTTTTTGCTTTTATGTTGGGGCATTTGGGACAAAATGTACGCCTATACCAATATATCTGTGATAGTCCAATATCTGCCGATAAAATCCACAAATCAATATATGTGGGCCAACTAATACATCGGTTGTTCTCTAGTTGTAATACATTTTAAATTCATGAAAAAAAAAGAAACTCTTACGATTTATATATTTCACATGGCCTTAATGCAATATTGCTAACCACAACTTTAGATTAATTGCTCTACAATTAATCAAAATTTGGGACTATATAAAAATAACAGAACCTAATGACAACTCAAAGAATATAAAATGATCACATTTATTATCCAGCTGTCCATCTGAGACAAAACTGCAATTTTGAAAATATGTTATTATTTTCAGAAGACACTTAAAAAGGCCAGAGGCTAGATTTAACATAATAATTATGTCACACATTGCCTGTAATTAGAACCAGCCCTGCTATCAAACAATATAATAGTTCAATCAATATCTATCTAACATTTTTTTCTTTTGGATTGAGGATACCATTTCCTGGCTTCACAACTTCTTCCTAAATTTCGCCTCTAATGCAATTAATATTATGCCTGTGTGTGTGTGATTCCTGTGAGCAGCTGTCTCCTGTTACATATTTAGCAAATTAACATGCCAATTAGATTCACTAATCACTTAAATCATAAGGGGCCTGACACAATAACATGAACTCCTGTACAAGCCTATGATGTCCAAGACAGCTTTACAACAACTACTACCTCTGTGAAGATTATATTTGTGTGAGCACTTCACAAAGAGTCGGTGCATTTCTGTAAGTCTCGAGGCATATTCGTGTTATCATACTGGATTTTGGACTGTTATCATATCTTGCCTCTGTGTATTCTGTGCACATTGCTGGCTTGAGATCATACTGTGCATCAAGTTTTGATCTACAAAAATAAGAATATTTTGTTGGCTTGCCGACAGCATGGCGTGCTGGGCTGAAGGCACAAAAGACTTGTCAAAATGAGGTCATGTGAAAACCGAATAATTCAAATTGGCGGCGTTCTATAGAATGAAGTACAGCCTCTGGAAATAACTCACTACATCAGCCTCTATTTCTTCCCCATATTTCCATGCAGCAACACTTTCTATACAACTTTACATTCAAAGATGCACACTAAACATAAAACGGTACCCTAGGTTAAAAAAGGAGGCACTCAAAGCCTGTGTGGGAGAGGGCGAACAACAACAAAATGGCAGCTGTGATTTGTTATCCCTCTTTACAGTCGGACCACTGTGAGCAACCTGCAAGTGTTACATATTAACAGGTGACCTGCCTTCAGGAAAGCCAGACGGCCAGTAACAGAAATGGAAAAGAATATGGAGGATTGAGCGCTCCTCCTCCTCCTCCTCCTCCTCCTCCTCCTCCTCCTCACTGTTTAAACCTCTGCATTTACAGTCATTCCTCCAGAGATGGCCTGCCAGAAATTCATGCCATGGAAATGCAGAGAAAATCTAGGAACTAGACCAAGCATGAGTGGGCTGGTAATGTGAAAATATAGAGAGAGCTTAACCAAAATATGTCTTATGCCTTTTGGGTTACAGATTCACTGGGTGGGCTAGCTGATCATCCAGGAGGGCTAAGCCTATCCTTTGCCCCCTGTTGTAACAGGGCCGGTGAATCAGTGATGAGAAATACATTCAGACAGAATCCTTGCTCAGCTGTAGCTTGAAAAACTCAGTAGTGGAATAAAAGATTTACCGAAGAATGGTACAGTATGTCAGGTACACAAGACTGCAGAAGCTGAAAGCGAGAGGAAAAAAGTGGTATTCCCACATTGCTCTAGTCTGTAAATACTGTTTTGAAGAAATTCACTTGCCTGTGTACGAAACATTTCAAAGGATTCCCACTCCTTTCGGGACTATCAAACAAGACTTCTTGTATGTGTGCGTGTGTGTGTTAGTGTGTGTGGTTGCATCATATACTGCATATTGCGGTCTTTCTTTGTGTGAGTTAAGTTGCGGATGGCCAGTGATAGTATACATTTTGGTGTGACAAATCAATTAAGCCAGTGAGTAAACGAGTGAGTAACTTCAGCAAGTCAACAAAGGAAGGAAAACAAATAGAATGGGTGTGCTGTTCGGGGACTGTGAGCATCAAATATTTTCCAACTATCTTGACATCTTGACTCATACCTTTGTCAGGAAAAGTGTGAATTCATCAGCTCAGGGGAAGCTCTTGTCCGTGACAGGAGTCTCTATTAGCATTCACATCCAGTGTCCGGAAGTAAATCTTTCCACTATTCAGCTATTCTTCCCACACAATGCTGCTCATCAAAAACTGAATGGCAGTCGAGCAAACACACAAAGCACAATGCCTGTGATATGCGAGCAAAACAAAAAAGCAAACCTAAACAATCACAAACATCTGATCGCACACAGCGTGGCTTAAGCTTGAGATTATGCAGAATGGGAAATGTAATCAGTCTCATTTATCTGTATGTCTGTACTTTTCTGAGGCAAAACAAACATTTGCATCTCAACAGAGATTTGGGTTTAAGCGAATATACAAACACCTTTCCGAAAACAAGAGATATCTTGTTATACACAAAGTGATGCTAAAACACCTCTGCTTCAACCAATAATTGTCCATGGGAACACATTATTTACCTAACCTGCTTTGTAAGGCTCTGTAATTAAGTAGCAGACTTATCATCTTTCAAAGCAGCGTAAATAATTACCTCTGGTCGTCTCGCTGCGGACAGAGTTTTGTTTAGGAGGAGTGGCGGTGGTGTGGGTCATACCTCGCATTCTCGGGAGCCTGAGATCGTATAGGTGCAGGGTCCGGTCCCATTGACAAGCACATCCATGGCCTCAGAATTGGTGGGCTTGTAGTCCACATAGTACTCCTGCAGCGGAGAGCTCAGGGTGCGCTCCGTCTCTCTAGCTTTCTTGCGACGCTTGCGGGCTGCAGCCGAGTGCTCCTGCAGTTGCTTCACGCTGCTAGGATAGCGCTTCCAAGACACGTAGATTACCAACAGGATCATCGCAACGGATAGAAAAAGGGCAACACTTCCGGCCACAATCTTATGGAAGGACACAGGCTCCAAGTCTTGCTCTGGAGTAAGTGCCACAGGTGGTGTAACAACTGACAATGTGGGGCCTCTAATAGATCCTTCTCCTCTCTTTCCAGAACCAGTAGGTGAAGCCAGAATGGCTGGGCGATGGTCAGTCTGCACAGGGACACTGGACGGGGTTGGAGGAATACTCACAGTGAGAGTTGTGGATGGGTTTGATTGACAAACACCAAAAGCTTCAACTGCATCCATCACTTTCTCCCCCTGGGCTTTCTTAGGGGAGGCGCAGATCATGGTGGTCTCCTTTGCCCCTCTGAAATTTCTCAGCCAGCCCACCAGAGGACAGATGGGAGGGCCACAGTCCCATACATTTCCAGCTAAGCTGATTGTTGTCAAGGAGATCCAGGCATCGACAACTTCCTGGGAGACATTGGTCAACTTGTTGGAGTCCAGATTGAGGGTCTGAAGATTGGGTAAGCATTGGTAAACTACGGCATCCACTTCCGTCAGATCATTCCCAGACAGATCCAGTTTCTGAATGGAGGCCCAAGTCCAGGTCAGGCCCTGGTTCATTGAGCGAATGCGATTCCACTGCAGGTAGAGTGCCCGCAGATTGTAGAGACGAGGAAAGTGAGAGAAATTGATCTTTGAGAACTGGTTATGCTCCAGATGCAGCTCAGTGAGCTTCACTAGGCCTGAAAATGCATTTCGAGTGATACTGCGCAGGCGGTTGTAACCCAGATCCAGGAATTCAAGATTTCTGCAATCTTGGAACAGACGCATTGGGACAATTTTTAAAGAGTTTGAGCGTATGTGGAGGCTGAGAAGCTTCCGTAGGCCCTGGAACTGCCCAGGCTGCAAGGCTTGCAGTTTGTTGTACGACAGGTCCAGATTGCGCAAATTTGGGACAGGGTGGAATGTGGTGTTGTGGAGCGACGTAATCTTGTTGGAACTCAGGATCAGCTCTTTGAGCCTGCGTACCCCCTGGAAGGCCATTGCATCCACAGAGGCAATGTAATTGTGGTCCAAGTAGAGCCAAATGAGGTGGTTGAGGCCTACAAACTGGCCTGCACGAAGACTTGCGAGGCTGTTGTACCGTAAAGACAGGCCTTCACAGCCTCCTGAGAGGTTCTTGGGGACATCGCGAAAGGCGCTTGACTCACAGTAGACAATTTTTCCATCACAGCGACAGCTCTTGGGGCATGGGCGCTCACTCAAAGATGGATTTGCCGCCAGCCACACCTGCATCAGGAGTTGGACCACTAGCCAGCGACGCCGCAGAGCAGAGCCTACAGGAATGGGAAGAGAAGGTGGAGAGGAACACAAGAAAGGGAAAAGGAAGTTAAGGAGATGAGTTTATTGCAAACTCTGAAAACTATCAACAGTTTCTTTTTGTAAACAATGCATGGAAGATACAATTTGAGGATACATTTATGCACACACACACACACACACACACACACACACACTCTGACGGGAATTACTGCACACAAAAAGATGAGACCCAGTGGTCTTGGCAGTTTTCTACAACTTCTGGACAGGTTTATCAAGGCAAGCATCAAGTATCCACGCTTCTACATTTGGATGGTTTTAATCAAATGACAATCCTGCTGAAAATTGAACTTTTGTCTTTTTAAGCTCCTATTCAATCCGAAGATTGATTTGTGTGCATCAGGATGGGAAGGACTCCTTTGCCAAAAAGACATTAACAGATAAAAAGCAAACCAACCAACCAACCAACCAACATCACACTGAGCTTTAGAAGTCAATACAAATATGGAACTGTTGCTATATCCTGGAGGAAGACTTTTTAAAATGTACATCCAGCTTGCACAGAGAGGCCAGAACTTAAAAAGAGAGGGTCACTCTACAGGGCTGATTTTAGCTTTCAAAATGGTTAGGCTTCCTTTCAGAAATCACCACTGCACTAGATCATAAGTCCCTTAGATTCAGACTCATATTCCTTATCCTGCAATTTCCATATCTTCCTTTGTTCACCTCATATACCAAGTCCCTTCCCTTTGTCAATATTCAAGTTTTTTTAGATTTATCCACATATACTATGCCCTTTCCTCTTGCAAACTTTCAGGTTTCATATCTGTTTCACATATTCGAAACTCTCTGTCTACACTCAAATCTTAAAGCGATGTTGTAATGCATCCCTTTTATTTCAGTACCCAAGGTTATCACATACATTAATGAAACTACCCTCCCCCATGAGCTTAGCTTTTGTTTTTGTTATTGCCAGAACAGACGTAATGTATCCCCAGTCCTCCTATGTTGTCTACTTTTGTACTGAATCTCATGGTCAGATCTCTAGTGGGTGTTCCAAAGGGACAGCAGCTTGTCTGACACCAATTTGTTCCCCATGACAGTGACAATAATGTTATCAGGCGTACAGCGTGACTTGTTTTGAGCTCGAAGTAAGTTCATGACTTGTGTGTAGCTCAACATGACCTATACCTAATAGCAAAGTCCCAACCCTGTGAAAGCATTTTTGTTTCAAATGGTGTAGAAGTGGTCATGACAATGAATTTGCAGCTTTAGCCATGGTTTCACTTGAGACAAGAGCGGTTGTGTGACATCTGAAAGGGTTGCAATAAGTGCATAGTTGTCCTTAATTTTAATTCTATTTAGTCTGAAGTGAGATTTGGTATTGGTGAAGTAGGTGCATTTATGGAGTTGGCATTCTGCAATATTACACACCAGAGGAATCAGGGTCATAATAATCATGATGAATAAGTCTGGTTAAACATCATACTTGCCAAACTCCATATATCAAAGTCCAAATCAGGAGACCAGCCTAATCAGGGTACTTGTGGATTTTATTAATTTGTTGTTTTTCCTATTATCTTAATTATCTCTTATTGAGAATTGTAAAAAAACTTTGGGCCTACATTACCCACAATTTGGGTTTGACCTATATGGCTTTTTTCCGGGCCGACACCGATTATTAGAAATCAAGGTGACTGAAAATAAATATTGGGACCAGTATTCATGTGCAGTGCAAATTAAACTCTTTGTGTCAAAACTTCGAGCAACGTGTGATGGAATAAACGTTCAAAGTTTAATTCACTCAAGTAGTGTTCTTAAGTCCAATTTTCAGGTACTTTAGTTGAGATTTTTCGGCAATTCATACTTTCTCTCCACTACATTTATTTGATACAATTTAGTTTCTAGTTACTTTGCAGATTCTGATTATTGAGTGTTCATGGGCTATTTATTGTGTCGTGTTACCAATCAGATCATGTTGTGGATGGGACATTATATGAGAGGCTGCTGCATCAGAGCCAAAAAGCACTGATACTTGGAAAAATGCTGAACGTCAGTCCTTTAATCAGCCAGGGCCAATCATCAGTCTACCCCTACCCATATTGCAACTTATCCACTGAGTCATACAACAGGAGGCAATTCATCAGATTACATGCAGCTTCGTAAACTGTAAGCCCACTTGAATGTGTAAAATTGGTGGAGCTAACCTTTAAGTGGTCTAATTCAGTTCTATTTTAATTAAAAAAAAACATTTTCAATTCTGATGTAAAGCAAGTTCACACTGTGTGGACTCATTACCCCATTACATAGTCTTAGCTGTTTGGATTGATGTAATTTGCACTGTATGTTTACAATGAATACACACTGACGTCCAGCATTGAAGCGAAAACCAACTTGCGGTTTACTCAATCGTATCTCTATCTGTATTTATATTCAGTCATCCCATAAGCCATCATTGCACCCAATGGCAGAGGCAGATAAGTGGTGAAAGGCAGCCTGTACAGAGCAAATTAACATTCACGAGCTGATGGTTGTGTGTACAATCCCGGAGGCATTTCAATTTAGACTCCAGTATTTTACCCGAACCAGAGCAGCGCAGGGTTCAGCATGAATCATCGCTCCCGCTTCCCACAGGTTCAAATAAAAAATCACTATGAACCCTATGGAATTACACAACTCATTTCTGTTACAGTAAACAACCACCCGAGTGCCAAATTTAGCGCGTCCTGCCTGTGGAGAGCGACTGCGTGGCGCGGTGGATTCTCTGTTTTAAACGCGATGGAAAAGCGCGGAAAAAAGCGTCTGGCAGCTGCCTGTGACATCACTCCTCGTTCTGAGGTGAGACAGACTTGTTTCCATTAAAATCGTTCCCCTTTACAGAGCCACTAATGACGTGTCATTAAGATACATTGATTTCCCCTTGAGGAGGTGGTATGGCAGTTGTGTGTGTGTGTGTGTGTGTGGGGGGGGGGTTCACTACTTATGTGTGTTTCTTAAGGCAGTATAATCAAGTATGGACTTTATTACCATTATCAGAGCAAGATGAGATTAATATGTCAGCAGAGAGGTAGCCAGTGCTTTAATTCGCTTACAAAATGTACGAAGCGGTTCAGCGAGTTCACCGACTTGCACTTGATGGTGAACTCGAGCTCAAACATGGATTCTCGGGGCATTTTGGAAAACTTTGTTCGCTGCCATCGAGGCGGCAGGCCCGATTTCAGATTTCTAGCATTTTTCCCATAATCTTCGCAGGATTTGTCAGAAATAATTCCCTGACATAGAGCGGCTGAGAGGCATCACACGGCATATGCTATCCAACATAGCCATTTCGCTCCTTGCCAAGCATCTGCTGATCCCATATGGGTATTGTATGAGTGTGTGTCTAAGAGTGTGACTGAGAGAGAGCGAGCGGGCGCACGCTTACTGTTTGTTTTCAGAGGAATCTTTCATCATTCCCTTACAGATGGAGGGAGCTGTGGAACTGTACAGATAATTTGTGCTGGCTATTGATTACACCCGCGGATACATCAATCACATTTCTGCATCTTGGATCGCGCGGTTGTGACGCTTCCACATAAATACTGCAGGCAGAGAGGGGGAGGGAGAGAGAGAGCGAGGTGGTGATCACAGGGTGCAGTATATCCGGGTGCAGCCAATTTGTTTTTCTCAGGTTGCTGAATGTAACTTTAACTAATTTGCCAACAACGGCGTGCCTCAGAGGCTTACGGTGAG
>CAEMYA010000179.1:1032796-1045896 GCA_903131615.1 Diplodus sargus | reverse complement strand
AATTAGATGGGGAAAACACATGCATGAGGCAGAGAGGTATGAAGAAGGACGAGGATGGGGGGGTCTTGACTGCACAGAGAGGAGTGATAGATGGACGCACAGTTGCATGCTGGATTTTTGAGAGTCCCTCTTGGTGCCAGGTGCAGAACACGACGGCTTTTCTTGAATGAGGATCAGTCTGCTAAGCAAAAAAAAAAAAAAAAAAAAACTGCACGAGCCGGTGCCTTCCAACCCACAAGAGTTTTTTTTTTTTTTTTTAGTAAGGGGGGGGGCGCTCTAGCAGCACCGAGCTCACACTGGACAACTGGGCTCCGTGCGCGCAGATTAAGGACAATCAATGATTATGCAGGGCCACGCTTTATAAAGTTGACCGCCTTCCAGCATCTACCCGTGATTAGCATTTGGGTCCATGTCAATGAGGCAGCCAGTCTAACTAGTCGGGGGGGTGTTAGGGGGACAGTCCTCACTGAGACGTATAAGGTTTGTTCGCCCTCGTCGGTGATTTTTTGAGGCAAATCCGTGAGCGCACGGCGATGTCCAAAAAACCACGAGAGGGAGAAATAAGTCACACCGTCGGGAAATGGAGGAAGGAAAAAAAAACACGCACACACACACACACACACACACCGCAGCTCAGCTCTGCAGCACAGGCTCCTGCCACATTCCTCAAGCCCCCCCTCAACCGAACCACTTAGCCAAAGACGCCAAAAAAAGAAAGCCCTCATCAGCTTTCAACAGCGCATTTTAGAAAAAAAGACGAGCATTTTGGTGTATTATTTTCTCCTGGTCTGACTGGAGCCAGGCTCTGCTCGCAAGAGGCGAGACATTTTTTTTTTTTCTTGTGCCGTGTTGTGAGAGAAAAAAGGAGGACAACTGTATTTCGAAACAACCCACGCTCGTCTAAAAAAAAAAAAAAAAAAAAAAAGATGGTAACATAAACAGCAACTTACCCATATCCGCTTATCTGTCAGCTCCAGCCTACAGGTTTTAATGGCTTCTTGTGCGCGACGTCCGAGTCCGCATGACGCGCTCTCCACAGACAGGTACCGTCCTAATCCACTAGCCCGGTCTCTCCGCGCAGCCGCCGACTCCAAAGCGCACCTGCCCTTTTACTCTCCCGGACCTGGATGCACTATCCGGTTTAGTTCTGCATCTATAACCGTGCGACTGAACCAGGGGCTAATGTAATTTACCTCCAACTCCAGATTTTTTTTTTTTTTTCTTAAAAAAAAAAGGGTGACACACACAAACACAAAGAGAAGAATCCGCTCAGAACAGCCTATCCATGTCTTCGCAGGGGAGGGTAAGAAGAAAAAAAAAAGATTCGTTCTCTCTCTCTCTCTTTTTTTTTCAAGTTACAGCCAAAAAGAGTACCGCAGTAGGCGCAGACGGTAACGAAGCCACATCCAAGTAATTCATGTCAGTCTCACATGCGCATATGGAGATTTCCGCGAAAAAATCCTGTCACGAAACTTCACGAACGCGTCGGCATGATTGCACAACCGAGAAAGAAAAACACAGGATGCAATTTATTTTTTCTTCCAAAAAGGAGTCGAGCAGCCGTTTTTTAGATTCCTTTTTCTCCCAAGTGCAACCCCCGGCGTCTCTTGTTTTCTCGAGGATGCTCAGTCAGATCCGCGCATGGCGCACAGAGAGAGAGAGGGGGGAAAAAAGTAACGCTCGTTTATCCACAAGTCCGCGAGAAACGCCGGCGACGCGTCTTCGCGGAGCGGTCGAATATCCAAATATCTGCCCTCTTTTTTTTTCGCCCCCGTTGTCCAAATGTTCCTTTTTCTCCTCGCCGTGGCTCGGTTTGAAATACAGCATGACGCTGTCGTTAATCACGTCTGCATGTCGGGGCAACTTTGTCAGGCAGAATCGGAATGCCCTCTTCTGGCGAGAGTGCGACCCGCGAGCTCGTCCAAAAAAAAAAAAAAAAAAAAGGGTGCAGCGTGAGTTAAATGTTACTATGGCACGGTGCTTTTTTTAAAAAAAACAATAACAACGCAAACATACAAAAAACAAGAAATGGTGAAACCGAAATGAATCCTGTCATCAGAGCGGGCATACAACACCCCCTGTTCATTTTAACAGCTTCATTAGGTGCTTGAGATGAAGCGTATATACATATATCGATATGAATTATGATATCACGCATTCTAGCAGGGTGTTCGTGAATGCAACATGCGCACTTGTAGATGATGAGGAAGGCATTAGTTATCGTTCCCTGCATAAGAAATCGCCTTTGCTGGAGTGTGTGTGTGTGTGTGTGTGTGTGTGTGACCATTTTAAGTGCGAGCCCTTCATGGTGAAAAGTGATATTATGACAGATCTTTATGAAAACTGAGTCGGAAGTAGGTTTGGATGGAGGCCGGGGAGGGTTCTGCTGACACATGTTGTGCGTAAATGTGCCGTTAGGAACTATGGCGAGCACATTGTGTCGTTACAGTGAGCCTATCCACACGTATAGAGGCCCCACTGTGTGTCAGAATGAGCTCCATTGTAAGAAAGAAAGAAAAAAAAGGAAAAGGAAAGAAAGAAAGGAAAAGGAAGCAACAGCCTCACATTGTGCGCCAGTACAAACGCTGTCCGCGGTGCTGAAATGGTTGCGTTTGAGTGACTGCATGCAAGCGGCCCTGATAGCCCTGGAACAGCCCAGGGACTGATTCTTAGCCTCTGTGTAAACAAGTTGTGAGAAAAACGACCGAAGCAGAAGTCATAAACGGAATTATACTTAACATTCCGCCACTAACCCGCATAGGAAATGCAACGGTAGTTAATCGACGGCGGCCTCCCCCTGCGCCGCCCCAGCTGCCTCTTTTTAAAGGCTTGGGTGTATTTAAGGAGGAAATAGGCAACTGAATTTTTAATGCGCATTGCATCTGCACTGGGTTACTAATCTGTGTTGCCCCTTTAATTCACACTCACACCCGCAGCAGCTGTAAGTAGTGTTTCAGCACAAGAAAAAACGCTTGAAAAATGAGTTGTTTACCAAATACCTGAGGCGCTGGTGCTTTTCTGTGGGGTTCCCATTCGTCCATCTGTATTGTTTTACTCCACTACATTTTAGTGGTGGAATGCTTATTCTCCACTATCTTTACAGATCATGATTTTCTATCCAAAACGTATGAGCTCACTAACTGTGGGTGAATATATGTATCTGTATAGAAGTTTAAATGACCTGGGTAAACAAACAAACAAACAAACAAACAAACAAACAGAATGCAGTTTCCTCAACTTGTGATTTCACATTCTAGTCACAATTATTGCTGTTTAATACTTAAAGGATCACTTTACCCACAAATGGAAATTCGGTCCTCATCTGCTCGTCCTCAGTCCGATTGGAAAGCCGTGTGAAGTTTGGTAGTCCACAAAACACTTCTAGAGCTTCACATCAAAACGTCTGACAATGGAGATGAATAGGGACTTGTTTACAATGTTAAAAACAAAAAAAAATATAAAACTCAAATGCAACTATAATGGCCTCAGTACTGCGCATATCTCCAATGCCAATGCCAAGTCCCCTTTACTCCAATCAAGTCAAGCTATTACGGAGCCATTTGATGTTTTCTGTATGGTTCATGTACCTAAGTAATTGTGGAGGCCATTGTTCAGTTGTTTTTTGTAAGTTTTAAAACAAGTCCCCATCTACCATCTACTACAACTGTTTGTTTGTTGTTGTTTTTCCAAGCAAATCCCCATCTACTTCAACAATTTTTTTGGGTTGTTGTTCATTTTCAACAAGTCAAAACAAGTCCCCATCTACTTAAGTTGTTCTGAAGAAAGCTGCCACACTGTTTGGCTGTGAAGCTCCACAAATGTTTATTGACTTCAAAAGTTCACCTGACCATCCCGGTGGCACTGAGGTGAGTAGATTGCGACGACATTTTCATCCGTGGGCGAACCTGTCCTTTAAGTATGTTTTCGTGGCGGTGCTTTGGCGCGTTTACCGGTGAACATCTCTGAATGCAGGTCTTTGACCAGCGCTGGGGCACTTTTTCCATCGCAGTACTCAGAGAAGGATCTGAGCACCACTTTCACCACGATTCTTTGGTCACATTCAACCAAATGGCCTCAAAACCCTGTTGAAGCTAAATAGAACATCACTTTAAGTAGGTTGTCTTTCACTGTAAAGTAGCACTACTGGAAAATGAAAGTCTCTCTCTTATTCCCCGCAGCACCTCTTGCACTTATTCTCAGCTAATCACTGGGACATGATTGGCACCAAATGCCCCTCTTTACTTGATCTAATGGTATAAGGTAGTCAGGAATGCTAAGCACTGTCGTAAATCAGTGCTGGTTAAAGCGTGTCACATGAATGGCGATGACAGGCTTCGACAATCCTATCACGTATTTTCAACAGTAGTCCCAATAAATTAACAATTTTCTTCCACGAGCCTGCAGAGAATGTACCTGTTTTTCTGCTCAGTGTTGGTTACCTGTTGTTTTTTTGTTTTTTTTTACCGCACCTCTCAAAATTGAGCCCGACATTCTCCAGCACCATCTTTAAAATTCAGCATCTTGCCCCGTGGCTCAGCCTCGGTATCTGCTCCCATGCAATTTGGCTGATGACTTTACTTCTGGATTTGGTTCAACAAGCAGAGGCCATTCTGCTGACGGTGCTGAAACAATTAATACCCTGTGAAGTTATGGAGATACAGACGGTGCCAGCCCACAGGCTTGGGCAGTGATTTCTCTCCCTGAGAAATATAACTGTATCGTTTACCCTCACCTTTTTTACTCCACCGATGAATTGCCTCTGCTTGTTGGTTTAAGTGTCTGTCAGGTGGGCAGCATCCGGTATTTGTAAGAGACAGAAAGAGGAGAAAGACTTTTTGTTTTCCCTCACGTAAAATGTATTTTCTTTGTTTTGGCAACACGGCCAACCCTAACGGTCACTTCGATGAATAATTGTGTCCCCCCAAGACAAAATACAGCTTTATAGGTAATATTTACCAAAACGCTTCCCCGTTTGCAGCCGTGTTTGTTGCTCAGCAACGTTCACATGTTGAATAATCTTTCAGGTTGAGAATGTTGAGGCCTTCGGTGATTTCAATAGCACTCCTTTTTTTAAAAGCGCTCTCGTAGGCTATTGATAGAATCGAATGGAACAAACATCCAGCACACGCTCGCAAATTCCCCGTGTTCCATCGCGAGTGTGATAAAAAAAAGGTACAAAGAAAAGGAAATGATTTAGTAATGACAATATGCAGTATGCACACAATGTGCATATTTCTTGTGAGAGTTCAGGAACGAGCTTGAATCACAAATTTAATAAATGTCTGAATTCGCGACTAAGTGACTAAAATAGAGGTAATCTTTATCGCCTGAAAGCAATTCTCCGGCTTATAAGTAAAGCCGCGAGGAACCAAATAGAAAAGTGCGTGCGGTCCTGTCTATCATGCTTACTGTCTATGACAAAGCACCATTTTGATATATAAAATTGCCAATTAAATATACATATATATATATTTTTAAGTCTTTGGATGTTTGGAGAATAATAGGGACATAAACAGATAGACACACGGTGGATTTACAGGCTGTCGATGGTTCCATGACCGACCCGTATGGGTAAATGTATGGCCTTCACCAACGTGTGTGTTCTGTCTAAGTGATTCTGACAACAGAAGATATTTTCAGGCTATCTCCAGGGTGAGAGGCAGCTCCGTTCTGTCCTTCCCGTGTTCACATTAGACTGGGACTTGTTCTCTCTGGTGTTCTTTTCTTTTCCCATTTCCTCTGATCTTAAGCCTGGCAGAATCATCTTAACCTGCCTCAAGGCAATTTTCAACCTGACACTGAGTTTCTCGAGTTCACCTATGAATGTGAATCATCGAGCGAATATCCGGGGACAGCTTATACAGCCAACACCGCGCCGTGCAGAAAGAAAAACATTTTCTTGTTCCCCTTTGCTTTTTATTTTTTTCTTGGCTTTTTTTTTCTTCCTCATTCCCTTTTAAAAAGTTGTTTTTGGTACAAAGAATGTTACGATGCCAAGGTTGCCACAGCAGATGCGGTAGCTGTAAATCTCTGTTTTGCAGGTCGCTTCCATTAACCTTTACCCCAAGCTGGGTTCCAATCTGGAGAGCTGTGTTCCTCACGCTGCCGCTCAGGTTGTGGCTGAGGTGTTTGGAGCTCGGATGTACACGGAAGCAGACATATGTAAAGTGATTGAGACATGTTAAACAAGCAGGATGAAGCACACTCTTTGTATCGATCGCAGAGGGAAGGAGGAGAATTCCAATGTTGCGTGAAGGGACTGCACCGGGAGATGTTTCAGCTCTGTGACCGGCCATCTCAGTGTTAAATCAAGGGGAACCGTTTCGCCAGCCGCGGTGCTGCGTTTTTAGAAATGTCAGTGTCTTTGTCCACTATTTCAGGTATCCACTGGTTTGTATTCCTTTATATAAATGGATAATATACTGTATCAGCGGGCGAATTGGGTTGTATCAGAATATATGTGATTGGGAGTTTTTTTTATCAGATTACAAAAAGGTAACTAAAGTCAGCCTACATTATTAATTAGATAACAGTTACAACAGTTACAGTTACATTTTCAAGGATTAATCAATTACATTTTGATGACATTTTTTTTTAAATTATAGCCTCTATTTGAAATCCAGTACTTGCACTGATAGAGCGCAGGACCCTCGTGATGTACACTGTGTTTACGTGGATGATGCTCGGTGCTCTTGCAATCAAAGATAATTGACAGTGTTTACCTGGTGAAACTTTAATGTCAAGTTGCCAACCGTATCGTCGTCACCATCTTTTTACTGCTGTCTACATTCACCTACACACAAGTAAACGCACATATCATCATGTCTGTCAATAAATATCTGTATATATGTTTTATGTGTAGCATGATGACAGATAAATAACCCTGAACATTGATCCTTGTATGCTAAAAATGCAAAATGCATTGAAAATGTTTTGAGATGTTATAGATGAAAATACTTGTGGAATTCAAATTCCTGTTGCTTTTTGCATGATGAAATATTTTTAGTCTTTTGAAGTAATCCAAAAATTCTCAAATCAGATCATAATTTTTGTAATCCAGTGGATTACATAACAAAAATTGCCATTCCATTTCAATTAAGTAAGTGACGACATTTCACAGATGATGAGAGAACCCTCTTAGCAGACGTTGGAAACATGACTATGCGATACCTGAGCTTAGCCTGTTGCTAACATTAGCGTTTTGTAACCATCATTCGTGAATGACCTGATTCTGTTTGGGGGTTAGTGACCTGCGACCTGGCATTTCTCAACTTGCATTTCTCATTTCTCAATGAGTATTCATAATCAAGCAATAATGGCGTCATCTTACTTCATTAACTCAACTCCTGAATACAAATGACGTCACAGCATGAACAACTTTTGTAATCAGTAATGTAATGTAATGTAATTACAGATAAATGTAATCTGATCCGTATATGTCTGACTACTTTTTGATTACTTCATAATCAAACATTGAAAATAATGCAGAGACATTTGAATTTAACTAATTGTGAATTTTACCTGTACATCAACTCCCTGTGACTTAATTAACTGTTCAGCCAGTATGCACCTTCCTCACCAACAGATTATTGTGTTATGTAATGGTTTTCTGAGGATACTGTAGAACTATTAGAGGCAATTATCATGTTGTCTATGCAGTTCTCCTCCACCCACTGCAACGCTTGTAATATTGCTCATAATTCAGTGGCATATACTGATAATTAGCCTCTCTTGCACCAATCTCTGTATAGGAACATCTGCTCAGAGTTCTCTCTGTGGTTCAGCAACACAAAGGTGCTCTAGCAATGGTAATGGTAATGAGGGATGATACTTCTCTAATCATATACATGCTAAATACACAGTTAATACATGATTTGTAACAAATGAGCTAAAACTTTGAAAACACTGTTATTTTTTTTAATCACATAAGTCAAATATCAACATGTTAACAAAATTCAAAGCATGAATCATCTTGAGCTGCAAATTTCTCTCTCCGTAAATACATTCCACACACAACACAGAATAATCATCCTTGTGTGCCTGTGCCACACGTGACAGCGCTGAAGATAGGAGTTTTTGCTGATCAGACACATCTCCTCTTCGTCGTCTAATCTTTGCGCATATCTCGCTTCGCCGTTTCTCCCTGGATTTTTTTTTGCTCCCCCAACTGCTCGATTCCAATGCCCGCTTCATGTGTTTTGTCTTGGCAGAGATGCGCGAGATAAGAGGTGGGCATCTGTGTATGGCAGTGCCTTGCCATCTGTCAACTGCCCATGGGGTCTCTGTGGACATAAGCTCACATGGGTAAGAACATGGGTAGGCAGATAGTCTCCAGTTTAGTTTCGGGGGATAGTCCACGGAAATGATCAGGATTTAATTCTAAGGGTGGGGAAACGTTAACGTTATATAGATTAAGTTGTAAAGTTGAGTTCCCTTTGCTTTGAAGTGATCTTATGTTGGCACTACTAGACGGAAAGAACCCAGAGAACCTCTAGAGAACCTTTTTTACAACCATGCGGGGTCAAACGTAGAGACACAAGGGATGTCTGCTAATGCTCTTGCGAGACGGAAGAATTTACATAATGTAAGATGATAAGGATCTATATACCCAGCAGATCAATGAGGTCCAATTACAAGCCACTGGAGTTTCTTATCTGCTTCAGTTTAACTTTGTGCTGCCTGTGGTCCTCCACTTTCATTAAATCCCCAATGTGATTAGGCTGGCTGATTGGCACGAGTTGAAGATTATCACCGAGCGCAATCACTGTTCTCCTGCTTACTTTTGTGTTCAAAGACACAAGAAAAGCATCCTCAAGGACACGTTTTATGCGCTTAGTGAAAAATAGCATTGAGGTGGAGGCAACATCATCTCGCTGTTATCCTATTGCATCTCATTATTTACTATAATTCCAGCAATGTTAATGACTCTCTTACTCGTGACCTTTGCTAAGTGAACACACGCCACACAGCCATGAAAAACAGGGTCGTTCTTGCGTTATTTTGTTGTTTTTTTTCCACCATCATGCAGTTTTTGGGGCCCTTTGGGAGGGCTGTGAGCTGTGGGGCTGCACCTTTGTTAAAGTGCATTCACCTGTGAGAGATTCAGAGCCATCCAAGGTTATAGCCAGGAGGCATTTGGGGAGAAAACAGACGTTATTATTATTTATTTTATTTATTTTTGCAAACATGCACACACATACAAATGCGCACTGCCACAGATTTCCTCAAAAGTCCAAAACATGCTTTTTTTCCATACCTCTCTTTCATCTACATTTGTTATTCCGAAGGCTTATGTGTGAGAGCTTCATTTGTTTGTTTGATGTCTCCCATTTTTTACTTTCACCCGAGCCGGATGAACAGTATTTGACAGATGAAGGAAAATCATCCTTTACTGATGTTTTATTGTTGACATGTGGATCATAGACTCAGTGCAAGCATCCCTTTCTAGTGCTTAGGAGGACGGGAAAAGAGATTCCTCCACATAGTGTTTATAGTGTCATGGTGACACACTGGAGGCGCGCAGATTAGTCCCGGCTCTGAAGAGCACTTCCATGTGACTCAGCATGTTTGGCCAATTACTCAGCATGCTACCCACTCCCTTTTTTCCTCGACACACCCACTTTGTGCCACGTCCCCACAATAGTGGTAAGCTCGTCTGACTCTGTCCCCCTCATCCTGCTTGCTCCCCTCGTTCTCTCTATTTTTGGCATCAGACATTCTGGGCACGTAGACCTCAGCACAATGTAAATTATTCAGCCTGGCTTGCCAGAGGCTGGGAGCGAATCATAAATCGCAGATGGTCTCAGGCTATTTCATACGGGTGACCGTGGTTAAACACCAATGCACAGAATCATTTTCAAACCCACACAAATATAAGGTTTCATTACTTGCAGCACGGCAAGTGAGTATTTGATTTGGAGCTCGCGTGCTATGGCCTTTTTGTTGTATTCAAATGTGCACTGTGCGCTTGCACCGTGTGACATGTACAGCACCTCTGATTTCTGGCGCGGCATCAAAGAAGTTTCCAGCAGAGGTTAATTATCAGTCGATGAATGCAGGTTGTTCTTAATGGCTTTGATATTGTCTTCACTTCAAGTGATAAAGCACCTCAAGGGTGTTTGGCAAAATTTAAACCTCCCTACCTACCCTTACTACCTTACCACCTGCCCACCCGCCTGCCCATCCATCCATCCATCCATCTTTATATCTATCTATCCCAATGTTATGTTAAAATATCCAGTGGTGGTAGAGCGTGCAACCCGTTTATGGAGGTTGAGTCCTCAGCAGCAGCCTGATTTTGATTCCATTCTTTGCTACATGTCATCCCATGTCTCTCTCCCCATTTCATGTCGTCTTTCTAGGCTGTTCTATCACAATAAATGCCAAAAGCTCCAAAAAATAATTTTTCAAATATCCAATGATTTCATGATTACAAAATGTTGAAACACCAACTCAGTGGTCTCACAATATGCAGCTGTCTTACCTAGCTGTCACTCCACCACCAACTCCATTACCTCATGGCAGTGAGTTCATACACATGCAATGTGTAATGGTCACAAATGTGATTTTATCTGTGGTTTAAAAAGACAACATTTTAACCGGCCAATGTGCTGCTACCAACCAACCAACTACAAAACCAACCACCCAAACCAACTAACTGACCAACCAACCAACAACCAAACCAACCCTAGCTAACCAACCAACCAACAAATCAAACATAACTAACAAACCAACCAACCAGCTACTCAACAATCAACCAACTATTCAACCAACCAACCAGCCAACTAACTAACTAACTAACTAACTAGCTAACTAGCTAACTAACTAACTAACCAACAAACCAACCAACAAACCAACCAACAAACTGACTAAATCACTCAACAAACCAACCAAATTACTAATTTAAATTATTCAGATAACCAGAGTATCCACTTACAAATCTATCTATCTAAACAATAATATGTCACTGTCTATAAACAAAATGATGTCAGTAAAAACACAGTTGAAGTAGTTAAGACAATTCTCATAAGCACTGGGAAGAGTTTTCAAATGCTTTGATGCAAGCTGATAATAAACATAACTCTGCAGGATCGCACATTTTCTCTGCAGGAGCTCTAATAAATGGCACAAAGTATGTATTTCTATTCACAGTTTAATTAGTGGTGTAAATTAATATCAAACAAGTGTATTTCTTTCGATATGTCTCAATATCAGCTAGAAGTTGCCATTTACGTTGGATTCGATAAGGTAAAGGAGCCGAGAGACCTTCCTCTTTCAATGCTATTGTCTCTGACATTTCATGACATTTTTCCGAGGGAATACATAAAGCTCATCTTCAAAGTGCACTCTTTGCTGCTACCTTGTAAATGGCACCTCAGTGTTGTGGGATATACAGTATAATGAGGCACTTGGAGATGTGTTACTTCAGGTGAAACAAACTTTTCTTTGTGCTTTCCAAAGCTCCTGACTCGTAACCCTTGAGGTTAATGGCACGCTGCAGCTCTTTTCCCCCCTTGTTTTGCTTGTTGACTTCTTTTACAGCGTGAAGAGTGCCATGAAAAATGGGCTAAGGAAGCCTGTCTGGTGTCGGGCACAGATGCCAGAGCAAGGAGGCGCTCAGTAGGGCAGCGTCCATGTTTAGTGAGGCAGTTTGCTGTTTAATTACACACTGTGGGAGTCACCTTCCACAGACCTCAGGGTTCACACGCTTAGGCCAAGGGCACAACATACTGGCATGTGTGACCTAGATTCGGACATTATGGGAATACACAACACAGATGTGCTCTACCACACACACACACACACACACACACACACACACACACACACACAGACACGCAGACTTTTTGGGTATTGACATAGACTTACCTTCAAATCCCAGAGCTTTACCCTAAAGACTAACCCTAACACTAACCTTAAACTTGTCCTAACCATAACTGCAACCTTAAACCATTGTCCCACAAATCAACTTTACCACATTGGGGAAACAGCTTTTGTCCCCATGTGCACCGGGTACCCACATTAACTGTGTCTGGTGTGTGTCTCCAATATTGGCATACGTCTGCACACACACACACACACACACACACACACTAAGCGAGAGGAAGAGAGAGAGAGGGTTTAGGATATTTTATTGACTTATTTCCCTTGACGCTACTTTAACCTTTACAGTTGCCGAAACCTAACATTTACTTCAAGACTGCACTAACTGGTTTGGGGCCAGATGAAACATTGTACTCTCTGTGACATTACTACCACCTGTCTTTGAAGTGTCTTTGAATGAGAAATTTATACCCAACACTTTCTTATTTACACATGGAGAAACATTATTTGTGTGTGTGTGTGTGTGTGTGTGTGAGTGTGTGTGTGCGTGTGTGTGTGCCCATCTAGTGAATAAGTCCAATATTTACTTGTGTTTTAACTCTGTTTTGGTCTTTAACAACTCCTGAGGGAAAAATCTGTCTCTTCAGCCACTAAATACTTTCTTATTTCATCCTAAATTGGCATAAGGCGGTGTTCACAGTGAAACATCATGATGGACGATGACATCATCGCTGGGTCACAGCAGTGACTCAAAATCATAACCGCTGGTTTCCCACTGTCACTCTAATGGCAACCTCCAACTGTCTCATCCAGCAGTGTAAAATGTATCCCGTTATCACCAACATACAACCCCTTGTTGGGTTTAGAAACGTCTTATTCTCAGCGCCATATGTCCATAACTCAGAAACTTGAACTAAGTGAGCCAGCTAGCTCTACTGAGGAACCTAAGCTTAAAAAAAATGTGAATAACAATAGCACGGTTGAAAGAAAAACATTAACAGCTGCCCCAGAAGTAACTGAGCACATGGTTTAATATGAATATAATAACCTGGACAGGGAGACGTAACAATATTGCACTGAGCAGCAACAAACTTATTTTCATTTTCTTTCGAACTTTTGCCTTGCGGCAACTCTGAGGAGACACACCACTCTCTTGTGCTACAATAGATTGGTGTGCATAATGGCATCGTTCATTGGCCCAACCCTTCTTTGTTCACTAGTCACTAACCTTATCTGCCATTTAATGCCATGGCTTCCTCAGAGATTCTTTGCCTAAA
>CAEMYA010000179.1:1008605-1032486 GCA_903131615.1 Diplodus sargus | reverse complement strand
CCCCGGTCCTCTGAGCTCCGACTCTCGACTTCTAGCTGCAGGGCTAACTGAGCTAACTTGCTTACGGCAGCTAGTTAACAAAGTTTGCAGCAGTTAGTAGTCTGGTGTAATGCTGTTTGTTTTGACCTGAATTCAACCGCCCACCAAATTTTGCGAATTGCATCTTTGATGCATGATAAATTATTAGAGCGAGTAGAATAGCAATAGCTCACCAGACGATATGCTTGTGATAGACTGGTTGGGCTTTCATTTGATTTTGCTATTGTAATGACGTCACATCACAACAACGGAAAATGACTCGAAATTTGTCATTTGGTTGGGGCTACTGGGGACAGCTCTGCAGCAATTTGGGCCACAGTCTGTACGGAAAGTCCAGTGGCCCCAAAAGTCTTTTGCCCATACAATGAACCAATTCATTAGTACAAATGACAAAGTCTCAAAAAAGCTATATCAGTAAATGATTTCCAGGCTATGAATATGTGCCAGCTCAGCCAGTAAAAGGATTGTAAAGCCTTTGATATATGGGTCCAAAACTGCAGAGACCTGAAAAACCTTTTGAAGCGTATTCGCCCAGTGAGCAACTCAAAAAACATTTTCCACAATCATGCATATCAGTGTCGGACAAACGACTTGATGCTCACAAAGATTCTTAAGGTTTGTTGCTGCCCAGTTGTTCTGCCAACCACTGATATGATCACACTACGTCACTCATGTAACATACATTACATCACTTCAGATATGTCATTAGATTTATATAGCTTCAAAACATATCCCTCTGGACTCTAACCCTAATCCCAACCAAGTGGTTTTTCGACATAAACCTAACAAGATCGTAAGCACATTGTTGTGGGAAGATGATATTGAAAATTTAACCCAGGAAATGAAAAGTTGCAAGTCACATTTCAATATGTCTGGGTTTTTTTAATTTTTTTTTTAATCTGAAATATCTTGCCAACATTTATCCTGTCCATTGGGTTGTTTTCGTTCAACGTTTTCCCCAGATGTGGCCACAGACGGATAAAAACAAACACATATACACATACACACACACACACACACACACACACACACACACACACACACACACACAGGCAGAGATGACAGAAAGATTCACACTAGGCACACATAATGAAAATCGTTTTCAAATTTCCGCTAATGACTTTGTCTACTCAGCGTTAGTGAAATGTTTCCCTCTGCACTCGACTGTACTGCCGTGTCCTTGGCCCGTCGTGGTCATACGTGGCTCATTTGTTATGGACGGCGACCATCCACTTTCTAAGTACCTTTCACTTTTAACATTTTCCTCCGCACAGCATCCACTCTCACTCCACCCCTGCTCACGCTAATTTCCACTAATGATTAGTCAAGGATAAAGAAGCGATGGGGGCTTCTCGCACGTTGCTAACAAGTCGAAGTCTCTCACCCCGCAAAGATTAAAGGCAGGCTCTTTTGTGCACTGCGGAGCGGAGACCAATAAATCCTCATTGATGCTCTCGCAGGGTAATTATCACAGGCCTCGGAGGCAGAGATCAAATCACAGCGCGCTATTGACAGTATGGCTTGATACAAACAGGTATGTTAGATCAGGCCACCGGAGGAACCACTGTGGGGTTTATCAGTTTGACTTATCAGTCCTTGATAGCTTTAAAACCTAACTGCCCTCTTTCATCTATCTCTGTGGGGTTGTGGCTTATCCAGTGTGGCCAATTGAAATATATGAAAGAGCAGATCCGATGTGTACACTAATCCCTGGGGACGGGGTTAGCTGAGATTTTAAGAACGGTCTCCAAAAAAAGCAAAAGCGCCGGTTATAATCACAAATTGTGACACGGCAGATGAAAACTTTAACTTGCATCAAACCTGTCAAGTGTTTTGAATGCTCCTGATGCAAGAAAACTCTAAACTCCTTCTCACACGCCGCCATCGCTGAATAAAATCCCCTCTCTTCCTCAAAACCGCCATCCAAGCATGCACCCACTAATCTCAGCTATTTCCCTTTAATGCTATAGACGATTTGCAAACACACGGTTTTTGAATGGCAGCTTTCCACACGCAACCCGGCTTGATGGGGTTTCACATGCTGTGGAAGAGGAGGAAAACAAGATAATCTCTGAATGGCGTCGAGTATTGAGGGGTGGGAGAGGCCGAGGAAAGATAAACAGCCAGAGAAAAAAAAAAAAAAGAGGATGATAGGCCGAGAGAAATAGACAGAGCGAGGGGGAGATTCAATTCTCCCCCACCACCTCCTCCCCGCCCTGCCGTTCTCAGAGTGCGTGGTGCGTCTGCTCTGTATGCGTTTTCGTGCCTGGAGAAGGGGGCCGGTGTTTGTGTGCACACGCTGATGATTTTGACAGCCGGGCTGTATCAGCAGAAACAAGGCCTATAAATTGCAATGGTTTCAGATGCTTCATGCAAGTATTGACTGCTAATATCTCGGCTGGGCCTCTGTGGAATAGCACGAGAGCAAACCAGACGCACAGTAATATCTGTTACCTCAGAGAGACAGCGTGACTCTACAGGGAGACGTGCGAACATGTCGGAAAACAATATCCAGACATACATTTTAATGCACAAGCATGCTCATTTTTACATGTTACACACACAGTGCAGCTACGGCGTCCGTGCACGGTATGTGTTCATGCAAATGTGCTGTACGCCCTGATGTACTCTGTGTGTGGAGAAAGGTGTTTGTCTTGCTGAATATGACACCTTTTTTTTTTTTTCCTGCACTTTCGCTAAATATTCACCAATTCTGCACATTCACCAAGGTTTCTCTGACTCTGCGAAACAGGAACGCTCTGAGTGCGCTTCAGAACAAGCATGTTATTAAAGCACTTATGCGGTATTTTAAAATGCACAACGCACAAAATCGATCACAATTAAAAGGAGCGACACGCCGGCTGTTTATGTAAAAGCGTGCTGGCAGCGAACCTCACTGCTGACAGAGCGGAGATCACCTTCAATGAAGACTATATTCTTACAGGGAACCGAGAAACGATAAACATGTTGTTTGCCCCTCAGCTAATATGTTACGGCTTTGTTTTGGCGTGTAAACACACCCCCCTCCTCGGAGTATTCTTTGAACCTGCTGGAACATGTTGGTGGGATGAATCCTTTCTCCACGAGTCATCGACCTCTGATTAGAGGGTTTATTAAAGAGAAACGTGTGAATGAGCCAACAATGTTGTGGCCCCTTTTTGGGAAAATAATTGCTGACCTTGCTGAAAAGAGAAGTAGCTGGATCACAGCTCGTAATGTTGTCGAGGTCTGATGGATGATACCTGCAGAGAACCAAACCACAAAAATAACACACATTTTAAAAAAAAAAATGTTTTTATCCAAGGTCTAACACCATACACATGCTTCAATCTGTGTTCAAATAAAGCAAGTTTAGACCACCAAACTGCCAAAGTCCAATTTTGTGTGCAGGTGATACACCATTCTTTCCCATTGACTTCTGTGGAAAGCAGACTGCTTCACATACCATGCAGAAAAACTAACCTAGTACAAACTAGAGTGAGAATGTCCAGAGTAAGAGGGTGAGTAGGGTGTTAGCTGGGGTTCATGACTGGGTCAAACACACTTGAGACCGGTGATGAGTGGCATGTGAAACCAGAAGTCAATGCTGAATTAAACTTACATCCTTAATTTCATCAACAAAAAGTACTCAAATTGTGTCATATAACCTAATTCTTTCAAAAAACTAGTCTTGTTGCTTAATGGCCTAGCTTAGGATGCTACATGTATAGTTTATCATTACAGCAAGGACCACCTGACTATGGATTTGTTCTCTGCAGAAGTGAAAAGAAATTATTCTACAGAAATATAAGCCCTTGAATAATAATATAATGAGCTGTAAAACATGAAATGGACTTGAGTCTCGCCGAAATAACACAGCAAAGACAGACTTCTGTCTTCACGAGGACCAGTAAACCTTCCTGTTTCTACGTCAGCACCTGTGCACACAGAGATCTTTGACTTTTGGTCAAAGTTTGCTCCTCACTTTCCTCACTCTAACAGTATGTTTGCAAGTTGGGTTTGTACAAAACATGAAAATCGAAAATATGAATATGCAAAAACTTAAAAGAAATTCTCTGTAATGATATGTTACAATTTACTCCCAAAATACCAGAGGCACGATCTGAAACAGGAGACTCACAGTACCACAAAGACAGGACAGTAGTATTTAATAAGAATGTTTGATGATCAGTAGGCCAATATTTTGCTCATTTCAACTAATTCTGGCTGGCTATCAAAGTTGATACATGGACAGATTCTTTTTTCCACCTAATTGCAAAAAATCATCAAATTTCTCTTGTAGAAGAGTGAACATGTTATTCTGACTCCTTCCATATTGATGGCTCTCTGGAAGATGCAGATGTACAATGTTTTTCAAACTGTACACATTCAGTCAATAGTTTTCACGTCATTTCATCGGCCTGCCGCGCAGGCAGAAATGTTCCCTTCAGGCCATTTCCAATATTTCATTTTCAACAAATTTATCAGCTGATGCAGATGAAGTGTTGATATCGTGTATCCCTAATATATTGTGTAAGTGCCAAATCCCAAAGCCCTCATTGAAACATAAAATCAAAACACTGCAGACACCGAGACTGAACCAGAGGTTGACATTGTGTTACTAGGCAACCTTCCAAAATCAGCAAGAACATAAAATCTCACCTAAGACACAGAAAAATCAGACACAGACACCGATCCAAACAGCTAACCATGGTAATTTAGTTGGCAAAAGGCAAAATGGTGGGTTAAATCATGGGATGAGATGATGGAACTCTGCAGAGATGGTTGGAGATGTAGAACCTCTCAGAGCAAGATGAATCTGGATGAACTCATGGCAAACTGCTACTGCTTTTAAAGCCAGCACAATATGTCAACAGTCCTGATTCTGATCCTCAAAATCAATATTATATGACGAACATCTTTATCATTAAATACCACACACTGACGCACAAGTATCTACTGACTTCCACACTGTCCAGCAAACGGACAGACTTGGACCAATTCAGCCTAATCAGCAGTGTGCCTGTGTACAGTGACTGCAAACAAGTCTTAACGGCAGTGAGTAAAATGTATCTACCTGTAAATCCAGTAAGGCCTAATCTTTGCGACTGAGTCAGGTTAAGAGGCTGTAGATCCCATCCGTGTTGAGGGGATCACAGCATTCCAAGACATCCATTAATGCTCATTAATGGGATTCTCACAGGCTTAAGGCTGACGCTGATCTCTCCAAGCCGGTGTTGCTTTCTCTCCGCAGCCAGCTGGGCCGACCAATGAGTAGATGATGAAGCAAGAATAGTGCCAAGGTAGTTCATCAGAGGCTTGGCCAGGATCTGAAATTTGTTATTATTAGACAGAAATACATCTTGGAGTTCATTTCATCAAGTAAATTTGGGGTATTACTGCGGGGCGCGTTTGATTTATTTTTGAACGTTTATTCTGCCGAGGGACACATTGGCACGGTCTCCGAACACGTTGATACGATTTTGTAAACCCATAGCACCTAATCCGTCTATATTTCTCGACGCATCTATCTATCTATCTAAATCCACTGTGGTTGGCTTATGAATATGGGATCTTAAAGCAAAATACAGTTGCTGCCCTATTTGTGTGCAGGCATCCTAAAGCTAGGTCATTAATTTTCATTAAGTGCTGTCAGCAAGGACCATTAGCCAGGCTAGAGAATAATCACCTCCCCAGAGTGGTGACCCGTTTATGGCGCAGGTAAGGGTTAACAGAAACAGCCCACCTTAGATGTAGCAACACAACACTCACAGCACACAACACAGTAAGCATTCTGTAATGGAGCATTTTGTATCAATAACACCACAGGGTAAAAACATGTCTCTGCGACGGGTAAAAAAAAATTAAGCCCACGGTTTTTCTTCGATGCCTTAAACATATGTTGAGGTTCAGAAGAGACTTCTCCTTATCAGACAAATGAAAAGATTATACACTTAAGTCTGATTTATCATAGACTGAGTTATGACTCCCAGTATCAGTATTTGGATAAATGTGTCTCTCGTGGAATATCCACATTAGCATGTTGGCACATGTTTACGCCTATATTCTGACCTTAATCTACTAGATAAGAGCATTATCGCCTGTGCTTCACACTACAGCTGCGATCACTGGGATTACAGTGAGCATTATTTATCAAACACATCTTTTGAGATTAAACGCGTGTCAGTGATGGTTTAGAGGGCCGATGGTCCGATGTTTTATCAGCATCATATTGTAAAGTCGGCTAAAGCCTCTTGAATAATAGAACAACAGCAACCATGTTTTTTTTTAATGTTTTGTTTTTTCGGCGGGTGGGGCATAATTATCACTCTTTTGTCCCTTCAATAAGTGATGGAAGGGTCCAGCACTGGCTATTTTAGAAACCAAAGTGACCAGTGGGCAGCTAGTAGCATATCATGCTTAGGGTAAGCATTAGCATACTACGTAAATGTCAAGCTTAGTACAGCTGATGACAGAAGCCAGTTTTTTTTTGTTTGTTTTTTTGTGTAAAAGCATCAAGTGGACATTGATGGGTTGGCCTAGCATGGCCTGGAGATGATGCCCGGTCTGCTTAGCAGGCTTGCTAACATTAGCGACTGGCAAGCTTGTAGGAATCCCCTGATTTAGATGTAGGGCTAATGTTAAGCTAGTTTTTAAACCCTTCCTGAAAACAGACTGACTGCTTGTTACATTGTTTCCATGCATGTACGGCAAGTACAACCCCAATTTGAAAAAAAACCAAACAAAACAAACGTGTGGACGCTGTGTAAAACACCAAACAGAATATGCACCTTCACTAAACCTTCTATAAAAGGAGATAAATGCCATGCATGGTCTTCTTATCGGACTTGTTCACTTAAGCTACCAGTAAGCCTACATTCAGGGATCACCTGGTTTAGTTAGAGGGCTATCAATGTTAAGATTAAGATAATTTAAGATAAGCTTTTAACAGTCAGGAAAAGCTTCAAAAGAAGAACTGTTTGTTAAACCATATTTCTATATGTGATAAGTAACATATAGTATCCCACAAGCCCAGTTCCAACAAAGATTGGGATGCTGTGTGATAATTTTAATTATATTGTATTAACATGTTGCCAAACTGTTGTATTAACGGTTTGCAAACACTTGCATTCTGTTTTTATTTACGTTTTACACAGTGTCCCAGCTTTTTTTGAATCACTGTTTGTGCCTTCCAAAAATCCTGACAAATCACAGTTGAAAATAATTTCAGGATTTGACAAAGCAATGGTTTCATAAGGTTTAGAGGCAAAAACAAACGCCAATGTTTTGTTGACCCACCTATCTGCTCAGCCCAGTCGCTTCAATCCATTCGAAAGTCATGTTATTTGTACGTAGATTGATGAGCCTGTGTTGATCCACCCCAACCAGCTGAAGAAGTCTTGCTGAAGGTAATGAAATGCTGTTGAGGCTGATGAAGTGCAGCTGACACTGAGGAATAAGAGGTGAGGCTGACAGAGTACAGCCGAGGCTGATGAAGTATAGCTGAAGAGGATGAGGGGCAGATGAAGCTGACAAATGATCGCCGAAGATGACAATGGTCATCTGAGTCTGACTCTGATGAATGGAGAGTTATAGGAGAGAAAATCAGAAGCTCAGAGTGATGAACGTTGAGTCAAGTGTGACGGTTTGAACTTGAGTTTGTGATGTCCTGAGGTAACCTGTGTACAGTGTATGCATGAGGAAGATTTGAGTAATAGAAATTTAAACAATGTACTTGGCATTGCTAATGTAAATCCGCTTGTCATACAAATCTGTATCTGCATCATCATCATCATCAGCTGTAGTGTTTCTATGTTAAAGCTTCAATATGTAAGAATTTAACTTTGAAAGTTAAACAAATTAACTTTAATCATACATACATAACATAATGTGAGCCGATGACAGTTTTGACATTTTGTCAAAGGCATATTTGTATTTTGTTGCAGCGCTACTGAAGTTAACACCCTAACCAGCTAGCCTGGCCTGTAAATATCTTTCACCTAGCAGCCCAAAGATCCTTTGCTACTGGCTGGCTGCACAGCTAACTGAGCTAACAAGCTAACGGTGTCTACAATCATGGATGTGTAAAGAGAATACAGTTAGCGACAGTTAGCAGTTACTCTGGTGGTGAAAGAAAACTGTTTCCATCTTTGTTATTACAGCAGTACAGAAGTGTCAGGCAACAATGATAATGTTGAAAAATGAGCATTATTTATTTTGTCAAAGCCACAGGGAGACAATACAGAGGGGTAAAAGGGTTGCATGCAGCTCCAGAACTGGTGATAACACAACAATATCTATTTATCTCACAACTTTATGCTTCAACTGTCTGGAAATCAGCTCAGTCACCTGGAAAAAAATGATGCAATTGTATGTTTCTTTTATCACCGATACATTTTGGATGATATGATACACATCATATAAACCAAAATGCAGTGTGGATAACAGAAACATACAATTGCATCATTTTATGATACATTTTATGATACATTTTATGATACATATGATACTTTTGATATGTATCATATCCACATTTCTACAATATGTGTCATATCATGTTCAGATTAAACGTGCAAGTGCTGACTTTACATCCAGGGAGGAGGAAGGATGGTGGTGGTGTGGCGAACGAGATACAACGGTTTGAGTATACATCTGTTTGATGCGGTTTTTGACAACGTCAGATCATTTTCTGGCCATGTTATTTAGCACAAAACCAGGTATTTTTACCAGACATCAAGGACACTTCCAGCTGTGCTTGTGGCTCCATGAACCTCATAAGTCAAATTATTTTTTTCCCCATACCAAGTGTTTTTTGTGACTAAACATAACCAGTCCATGACATGGAAAATTAGACATAAAGGATAGGAAAATTGCGACATAAAGAAATGTAAAGTTTCAGCAAATCAAGTGTGAAGTTTGCCATTCGCAGAAACATACATAGCCAACATTTATTTTTAACAATTGGGGTTGTGGACACGAACCTGTCATACGAGCCTGGCCACCAGCCCTCTGTGTGGCATGGCTGTGATAACTGAGGGAACATTTTATTGTACGGGTTTTGAAACCTTGCAATCTCCAGCTGAGCTAATGGAAAACTCTGGCTGGGAGGAGAAAAAGGTCAGTTCTCAGTGAGAAAATGAGTGGCATTTTCCAAGTCACAACTGAAAACTTCCACCTTTCCGCACTTTGGGGGTGTTACCTGGTCTGAGACTTCACGCCATCATGACTTTAAAAGGCAATCAGCATCATGAGACTACTGCAGCACACAAGATAGAAAAGGCACCAAACATGTTTTTGAATTCTCTTCTTCACATATTTGTATCATTATTCTTCTATTGTTTAATACTGTGGCCCTAATGCCCTTTAAAGCTGTCACTGTGGCTTTAAACATATCGTTTTCAATAATATGTTTCTGGATGAAGGTACGCAATGATATGTACTGTCCCGTTACATTCCTTTTAGCTTGGACACAAATAACACAAGTCTTTCTATGTCTGTGTAGATTAGTGGACATTAAAACTATCCACACATAATAATGTATAATATAAACATAAGCAGCTGCCTTTCAGTTGTTTGCACGGAAACCCCCGGGGTGAGTGGGTAATTTTAGGCTTCCTAAAATCACTCTGAATCCGGCTGCCCCAAGACCTTAACAAGAGGGAAAACAAACACTGTGAGAGCACGACACAGAGACATTCTTATATCGTTTATTGGATGTTCATAAATACAACTTGTATTTCCAAGTGTTCAAGTGTCTCAAATAAAATACATCTCCAGATGGTGGGAATTTTTATAGAATGTAAAGGCTTTTTTTTGGGGGCCCCAGAGAGATGTTTTCTTCAACAGCTCTGATGAGCATAATAGGCACACTATGGAATCGCAGAATTCAAGGGAAAGACTGCAGCCCAAAATATACTGCAGTTTGCATTAACAATAGACTGTGTGCCTCATCAATGAATGCAGGAAATGAATACGCCACACCCGCCCTTTCTTGAAGGCACATTATGAGCAATCGACCATTTCCACAGCGGGCCTGAACTGCGACAAGCCTCTTTATAAAGTCTTAGGGGAAAAAAAAAGAGCCAGAGAAAGAGAGAGAGAGAGCAAGGAAAGCTCAAGCAGGCAGTGGGAGCGAGCAGCAGATGTTTCACACCCAAGAGGGTAAACAGCATTTGTAGGGCATGAAATTGATTCAAAGCTTTTTGATGGGGGGGGGGGAAGGAAAGAAACGTTTAGGTAAAAGAAGAAAACCCACTGTAACTTCATTTCAGTCTAATTGAAAAGAAAATTGTGAGATTTAGAAGACATTGATGCGTTGTTTTACACTAGAAAGGCTTTTTACTCCGAGGATTCACCTCATTGAGGACAACGAGTGCAGCGATGTAAGGTGCTGCCAGCAGGCATCTCACCTCTCAGTCTAAGGACCTGAGGCAAGCTGTATGACACACATATTGTGCAATTTTTGGTATAACACCTTTGGTTTGAGGGGAGATGACATCTTGCTAAAGTACAGTGAGTTGTTGAGCCCGAGGCTGTTTGAGAAAGGGTGCTTCATCTGTTTCAATGCTTTTTCCCCATGAATCCTTTAAAGGGAACTGAAATACAGAACCATCTAGGGGTAACATCACTTTTATTTATTTTTTTGTGTTTCATTACAAATTCAATACTTATTTGAAGTAAATGATCATAATGGTCCTTAAAGGTGTAGTTAGTAAGAAACAGACTGAACTATAGTGGGCAGCATAAACGCAGTCTGCTGCTAACTCTTCTGGACTTACTATACTTTGTAACTAGCTACTAAAGCAATTAGCTCAGTAAGCTGAGGAGCTAAGTGGCCCTTTCAGCTAGCTGGAGTCTACCTGCCTAAGATGACAATTTAAAGACAGGGGACACAATATGGAGGCGATTTACAGGGTCTCTAATGGGGAACTATTAGTCATCCATATAAACAGCGTGTAGAGATGGAACATGTTCACATCTTACTCTGTAATTTGAGGATTAATTTAGACCAAACAGAGGCGATATTTAATTCAAGGTGATTAACAGTGAAGACTCAGAATTCAGAAGGTGTGCAGGTGTATTTTCCTGATTAGTAAGAAAACCAGGTGAAAACCCAGGAATATTGTGTATATATATATATATATATACATAAGTATACATTTATTTTGTGATTGCATGCTTGCTTAAGATAATCTCAGCACTACTGGTTCTTAATACGCTGTTGATAATGAACTAAACTTCTTGCCACGTCTCACAAATTGTTACTTTTAATTAAAATAGACAAAAACAAAAGTGGAAAATTGCAAAAGAGTATGGTGGGGGGCTACTGAATTAATTCTGTGCTGCATACAATATTTTTTCTTGTTTTCATAGCATAACAATAGTAGTTTTCCGACTGAATAAAAAAGTAAGGGAAACTTGCGTTGCTGCAAATATGAGAGCAAATGTATATATCACAGATTACTAGAAGTACTTGCAATGGTGATTGATGATTATGATGATTTGAACCAGTTCAAATTAGGCCTGCAGCATAAATCTGTTTTCTGAATATTCAGTACATTAAAGTTCAACCTTCCTCAATGGTCTCAGTAGATTCTCTGCAGCAGCAAGTATTGACTTCAGAGGCCTTGACCACCTCAGGCGGCACCATGAGCTCTCCCAGGCCAAACACTTGGTTCTCTCCACAGCAGCCCCTGTGTAATCCAAGATCAAAGATCTCAGAAAATCAGGACGGATCCTCTTGGGTAACAGCCACATGAGTGACATGACAGCTTTTATTGATTTATTTATTTATCTAATCTGGCACCTGCAGGGTACCGCCTGGTAGGTTGGATAATTGCTATTGTAGTTGTATTTTTTATCACCTTGTCCCAAAGCTTTTCGATGTGTAGTCAAATCAAAATTACAGTACATAGTTAAATTTACGTCCTTGATCATAAAGTAAATAAAAGAAAGACATATGTAAGCACCCATACATTGGAGTAAGGCTACTTAATCAAAAAATGTATTAAGCTGCCCCTTAAGGTTAAATTATTCAATCAATATGTTATTGTTATTGGCGCTGCTCTTGGCACTGGAGAAATTAAGATATTGTTGGTACAGATATTGTCCGTGATGCATTTTTGCTATCCCCAAACTAGAAGCGAGATTTCTCTATTGGAGCCTGTCGTGTGCTGGAGGAGCTCTCTCTCCCCCTGTCTCTCACATACGCAGACCCTGCCTTTGTGACAATACCACAGAGAAATAAATGCTCAAAAGGGTGGTTACGCTTCTCGGGAGTCGATGCCGACAATTCTCATTGCCGGTGCCAAGTCTTTTGCATTCGAGGGTGGAAAATCGAGGAAACTTTCCGAAAAAGAAGTGGAAAAACATCACACACAGGTGGGGAAATGCACAGTTGTTGACTGTCGAGGTAGTAGTCTTTTTGTCCCATCCACCTCATGTAAGTTTAATATGCCGACAGAGTTCACGTAATTACAGAAACATGTGTTAAATGTAACCACGAGTCATGGATGGCACAAGACTTTTTCTCTGCCAGTGATAAGGTGGGGCTTGACCTGGGGGGCTAAGAAAAATAGTTGATTGTCCTGACTTCAGAGTTACTGTTTTAGGAAGCATTTGTTTTTTAATTGAAGCAGTTATGGCACACTCTTTCTAAAAGATGTTGAGATAGTTCACTCTACATGGGGAACTACTGACCTTTGGTAGGTACTAATGAAAGAGAAAGGGGGTCACCAAAGTCAGCAGTGTTCAGCCTCTGGCAACCATGAACATATGTCCAAAACATAGCCTATCGTCACAGTTTGCATATGTCAATTCAACATAATTCTCTCATACTACAAAAGTCAACTGGTGGCATTCGCAACAAAAGTCAGGGAGATCACAAAGGTCAATAGGATTTATCCTCTGGGTACCATGAATGTCTGTATGATTGCATTTGAATCCCTCAAGTAGATGTTGAGGTGCTAAAGGAAGAAACAGGGGATCACCAAAGTCAGTAGCGTTCATCCTGTAGGAACCATGATCATCAGTCTAAAACACATTTGAATATGCCCCTACAACCTAATCCTCTGATCCCTCACATCTATTTTGCAACCAAATGGCTGGTGATGGAGTCAGTGGTGGGAGGGGGTCAAGGCCTACAGGTTGGGAATAACAACATTCAGGAAAAAACAGGTAAAATTCCCCTCTCTAAGTTTTAGAGCCTTCACACCTCAAACCCATCCTCCAGTCGATCCACCAACTGCAGTGTCACTTTCATTCGGATGTGCTGTCAGTTTCAGGTGCGGATAGGATTAAGGTGTAAACAGTAAGTAGTCTGTGGACTGTTGAAAAAACGTCTGAGTGGGTGGAGAGTGTTGGCTGAGCAGACAGCCTCGTTTGGTTTCTCACCGGGTCCCTCTGTGGCTCCGAGCAGATGTGCTGGAGCATGAGCTGTATTTCTTAACTCGGGGAAAAAGTAATGTGACGTCCTGCACAAGAAAATCCTGAGCTTGCCAAACACACAAACATGTACCAAAGACACACACACACACACACACACACACACACACACACATAGAACCAACCTACCACCATAGGTTGTTGTGTTGTAAATCATTGCCCTCTCGCTGGTCTATTAAGATATGGAAAGCTCCACATGGGATTTATACAGTCAATCTATTTTACTGGTCTTTGGTCTCAGTGCTGCCATCAGGTTTGTTCCTTAAGTGCCTTATCAGTTAAATGCAGCTGTGATGGACCATGTGTTCAGCTGCAAATGTGTGTGTGACTTTAGTATGAATAGAGAGCTACAGAATATTTACTGCTTATGCTATATTCGTGCATACATTGAATACATAATCCAACATCTTGCACATTACTATTTCCATTCTTGAGTAACTTCTGCACAACACATTGTTAATACATATTTTTTACACTTATGCAACACTCATCTAATTTACTTTGAGATCTCTCTTTAACTTTATACCACAAACTTTAATTTCCTGCCTGTGGCATAATGAATTTTATCAGATCCAGCATCATCTAACAATATTCTAAAGAAAAAATAGGTTGAGGCGGTCCCTCGACACATCTGACTTCAAAACTTCAAAAAAAAACACACAACTTCTCCTCCTCCTCCTGACAGCTGCTTGCTCATCAGAGAGAGAAGGATCTTGATTTGTGAGAGGCTCACTGTCATATAGCTTTTGTCATTTCCATCCAACCTACATAAAACAGTGCAGTTGTTGTCTTTTCGCTCACACAAATGGGTTCGAAGTCTAGGGAGTAAATACGAAGGTTAAATCAGGAAAATTGTAAAGCATTTCCAAAGAAGGATCAGAAGCCGATGACTTCACTTTTCGGCTTCTGTAACACAGCTGATGTTTCCCTTGCTGCGTCCCACTGCAGCTGCGCCACTAAAGATTATGCCATGGCCTGGGTGAAAAGCCTGTTACACTTTGCTGTCCATTAGTGAAATGCACAATAAAAGCGAAGAAAAAGTGGCCAAAGCTAAATCTCATTTCTTGAAAGGGTGTTGCTGTAGCTCCCATAAGGTCCTATATAAACTGAGTAAATCCAATAGCGCGGACGTGAGCTCAGTTAGAATTCGAGATGACTTAAGTTAAGATGGACACCAATGCCCATTTTACTCATTGGACAATCAGTATACTAAACATGTTGGAATGTGATGGTCCAAGGAGGGGCTTCTGTGTCCTTGGTGGATATGTTCTACGTTTTGCTCAGAGTTTAAGCACATTTTTACTGCGGCACCCTGCATCAGATCATTACTTTATCAACCCAGTCACTAGAATTATATTGCAACTTCATGTTTCCTTACGCTATGCTCATGCTCCGGTTAGGTTTAGGTGCAAAAGCCACTTGGTCAGGATCAGGAAAACATCATGTTACTGGCCTGAAATACATGTTTAGGTCACGTCGAACACAAGATGTTCAAACTTGGCTGGAAAATGTCCTGAGGCCATCTCACCTGAAATCACCTCCATCCCTTCCACCTCCCAACATGAAAGTCAGTTCATAACCATGTAATGTGAACATGATACAACACATGTTGTAGAAATAAGGTACATAGGCACGTGCAAAAGTGAAGGACTCAGTGTTTTGCAGAAACGTTTCATCCTGGAGACTGGGCTGCACTTTATTACATAACGTAATAAACAAACAACCGTAGACATCTCGAGGCATGCCTCAGTACGGGACATTCTGAGGGAAAGCGTTCCACAAAATCTTGCATCTTGCAAAATCTTACATCACTGATTCAACAAATAATGTCACCGGTGCTGCTTTTCTTGTCTCGTCCTTTGCTGGCTGCTCTGACCACAGCAGCTTTACTGAAGCATGACATTACAGTCTGCTAGTGAACTGCCCCCCCCCAACCTCCCCCCGTTCGGCGCTTTAAGTACATCTTTTATCATTTTCATCACTATATTTGAACACGTCTTGAAGCAGGCGATTGGCATTCAACATATTTATTTTACTTTTTTTTTCTTTAGTGTCACTCTCCCTCTCTTTCAGTTCAAGCGCACAAACAAGGTTGCCAGAAGGAAATTATGCACTTACGTTTATTACTGGGTGTTATGTAACTCTATTAAACATGCCCTTACATAAACTCAGCCACATCACACACGAAAAAGAAGAAGAGATGAAAAATCACTGAGGATGTGGCCAGCTAATATACATCATGTAAATAACGGCGACAGAGATTTTTTGTGGACTGCCAGTACGTTGAATTGAAAGTAAACGTGATACCTGCTTTTCAGGATATACAGTGCCTTGCGAAAGTATTCACGCCCATTGAACTTTTCCACATTTTGTCACGTTTTAACCGCAAATATGTATTTTATTAGGATTGTATGTGATCGACCAACAGAAGGTGGTGCATAATTGTGAAGTGGAAGGAAAATGATACATGGTTTTATTTTTATTTTTTTACAAATAAAAACAGAAAAGTGTGGTGTGCAAAAGTATTCACCCCCCTGAGTCTTTTCGGGTAAGTCTCTACCAGCGATGCACATATAGAGACTAAAATATTTGCCCATTCTTACTTTCAAAATAGCTCAAGCTTAATCTGATTGGATGGAGAGTGTCTTCTAACACATGAATATGCTTTGATCTAAACCATTCCATTGTAGGTCTGGCTGGATGTTTAGGCTTGTTGTCCTGCTGGAAGGGGAACCTCCGCCCCAGTCTCAAGTCTTTTGCAGACTCTAACAGGTTTTCTTCCAATATTGTCCTGTATTTGGCTCCATCCATCTTGTCATCAACTCAGACCAGCTTCCCTGTCCCTGCTGAAGAAAAGCATCTCCACAGCATGATGCTGCCACCACCATGTTTCACGGTGGGGATGGTGTGTTCAGGGTCATGTGCAGTGTTAGCTTTCTGCCACACATAGTGTTTTGCATTTAGGCCAAAAATGTCAAGTTTGGTCTCGTCTGACCAGAGCACCTTCCTCCACATGTTTGTTGTGCCCCCCACATGGCTTGTGGCAAACTGCATGGCTTTGTTTCAGCAATGTCTCTCTTCTTGTCACTCTTTCATAAAGGCCCGATTTGTGGAGTGCATGACTAATAGTTGTCTTGTGGACAGATTCTCCCATCTGAGCTGTGGATCCCTGCAGCTCCTACAGAGTTATCATGGGCCTCTTGACTGCTTCTCTGATCAATGCTCTCCTTGCCCAGCCTGTCAGTTTAGGTAGACAGCCATGTCTTGGTAGGTTTGTAGTTGTGCCGTACTCTTTCCATTTTCAGGTGATGGATTGAACAGTGCTCTGTGAGATGTTCAATGCTTGGGATATTTTTTTTCATATCCTAACCATGCTTTAAACTTTTCCACAGCTTTTTCCCCTGACCTGTCTGGTGTGTTCCTTGGGCTTCATGATGCTGTTTGTTCACTAATGTTCTCTAGCTAACCCTCTGAGGCCTTCACAGAACAGCTGTATTTACACTGAGATTAGATTACACACAGGTGGACCCCATTTACTAATTAGGTGACCTCTGAAGGCAACTGGTTGCACTGGATTTTATTTAAGGGTATCAGACTAAAAGGGGATGAATACTTTTGCACACCACGCTTTTCTGTTTTTTATTTGTAAAAAGAAAATGTAAACCATGTATCATTTTCCTTCCACTTCACAATTATGCACCACTGTGTGTTGGTTTATCCCATAAAATCCCAATAAAATACATTTACATTTGTGGTTAAAACGTGACAAAATGTGGAAAAGTTCACGGGGGGTGAATACTTTTGCAAAGCACTGTACAGCTGAAACCTTAAAATGTACAAGGCTTTCATGGGGATGAGAACTCATCAAGTTTTAAACAACACTTGATGAGTTTAATGTTTCATTTAGAAAGAACGTCTTTAAATGTATGCATGTCATGTTCAGCACAAACAGTACTGCTGGATATGAGCATGGACCAAACAAGACTTTTTAAATATTTTACTGATGAATTTGCTTGCATCCAGGATCAAGTAGTCTTCCTTGTTTAAAGTCCAACTGCTCAATAGCTGAAGGTAAACAGAAAAACATTGATGTGTTGTTGTAGGCGAGGTGCCCCGACTGTCAATTAATGTCATTGATTTTTGTAAATATAGGCTTATTCTGAATGCGATGTCAGCAACACATCTCAAACAATTTGGGACAGCAGCAACAAAAGACCGGGACATTTGCTAAATGCTCAAAAACACCTGTTTGGAACATTCCACAGGTAAGCAGGTCCATCGGTAACTGGTGATACCATTGGCATCATGATTGGATATGAAAAAGACATCCAAGCAAGAATTGGGTGAGGTCCATCAATTTGTGAAACACACAAGTATATAAAGGATTTTACTACATGAACTCGGGAACTTCTCAAAACCATTGTAGGTAAAAAAAACAGTTTGTGTGCAATTTATTGTTATACGTTTAACACAGCATGCTGACTTTCTGGGAATCCTGGGAACCCTAACCCGCAGGAGTCAGTGAAGCAAAAGATCAAATTGGGACTTACCCCTGGGCACGGTGGCAATCCAGCCGCCTATAAATTGTGTTCATTATATATCTATATCTTCATGTAGCCTAATAGATTTTGATATATATCTTCTGCCAAGAATCTTGTAGGCTATATTATTGGCTATGTTCAGTAGAAATGTTCTTTTTTTCTCTTTTTTTTTCATTGTTAAAGATCCATTTTGTAAGAAAAGTTGATTTCTGAGTCCAAACTTGTCAAAAACTGAACTTACCATTTATTAATGGACTCTTGAGTGTGTCGCTCTCTCTATCAGATCCTGATCACATTTAGACTGAGCAGCTTCACTGAGTGGTTGAGGTTAAAGGCCTTGCTTAAGGGCACCTCAGTGGTGATAATCACAGAGAGACAAGTGCCTTTTTCTTTCTCCCTCCCAGATTTATACTGCCGCGCTGGGAAACTGAACCTGTGATCCTACAGTCACAAGCTCACTCAACACTCAACAAAGGACCCCTGCTGCAATCAGCCCAGGCATTGTTTCCTCCATAATGGTTTGCTGATTTAAATTAGTTGTATATGAACATCATTTATGGGAGACACAGTTGGCAAGACAGTCAGGGCTAGATTTGCTGAGGCTTCGGCACAGTGCTAAAGCAGCAAATAATGGTTCATAAAAAAAAAAAAATGGGTTGGGACGTGTCAGCAGAGATTTGTTCTGTAATGTTGTTTATTAAAAATACCAAAATATTGGTATTTGGGTTTGGAAGAAGTTGCTTTTAGTGACATACCCACATTTAATCATCATTAAAGAGACAATAAGTAAGACATGGCAGGAATTCTAGTTGAAGACATTAGCTGGAAACACTCTTGAGGAAGGTCAAGAGGGACCAAAACGTCAGTATAGTGAATAAGTCATGAAGCTGAGCAAGAGCTACCTTTGTATGGGATCTACCTTTTTCAGTGAAGTGATACTTTCCAGTGCACCTGCATTTGAGTCAGTTTGATGTGTGAATATGCCCCTTGATTACTATACTCTTTTTGTTTATTTTATTTATTTATTTTCTTTTAATTTTTTTAAGTATTTTTGGAAATGACTTAACATTATCAACAGAGTAAGAAGAAAGGGAGGGCAGGGAGTCCTTTGTAAGAACTACAAAGATGGCCGAACGTGGCTTGGGAAATCACGTTCGCTGGAACTACAACTAGTGGGCGTGACTCGGGAAATCTCGTCTCACGTGTTCTAGAATACGGATCCCGAGGTGATGCTTCATATTCAACTGAATCATATACCTGGGATTCAAAAATGGCGGCAGTGAATGTGTGAAAGGAGATCACTACACGTGTGTGTGACTTGGCCTAGCGAGCGTAATAACACAGTTAGCACACAGTACAGTAAACCATAAATAGGACTTGGGGGTCCTTTCTTGCTTCCACAGCCAATAGGGACCAGGTGAAGGTTTTGGGGCGGGTCGTACCTGTAGTTACAGTATTTCACACCTTTTGGGCTTCGGCCCTGTTCTTTTGTTCTGCAACTCCTCATGTCGATAAGGCCCTAGTAGTTAGGCTTTTGGTTTCTCCTAGAGGCCTTCTCTTTGTTTGAGGCAATGTGGCACAAGGCTAAACACTAGCAACCCACACACTAAAACTGGTAAATTTACTGACACTAAGCTTGCTAATGTCACGAATGTGAACAAGCTAGCAGCTGTTTCCTTTTCTTTTACGGAGTTTTTAGCCATTTTAATGCACCTTCAAATCAAGTTCACACCATCAGTATTTTGTAGGGACACCGTCACATCCTGGGATAACCGTGACCCATGACGATTGTGGTGGGTTTTAAAAGATATGCAAACAAGCCAAAGTGCTCCATCCGTTGTTGTGTTCATTCATTTGAACTGAGGAATCACTACAGGTTAGAAGCATAAACACCGTTACCACTCCCACCTGACCCTATCTCAGCTGCTAAATTTGCTGTTCCATCCTTTTCTCTTTTTCATTGAAACCAACATTGCATATTTGTGCTACAACTTCATTCTTGCCTCTCTGTACATTTACCTCTTTGATGATATGTCCCTGCATACCAATATCACATATATCTGAATGCTTGTCTGCTAGTTAGGTAACTTGAATGTATGAGAAATACAGATTTTAGGATTACCTTCTGTGTCTGTGACAGATTTATAATTAAATTACTGAATGTATAAGCAGATGATAATAAAAATAACAACACAGACCCATCTCTGTTTTCTATAAAACAAAAGGATGAAGAACACTTGAAGAAAATGGAGGGAAAGTGGGGATATTAAAAAAGATTGAATCAATAGATAGAGTGCGATTTTAATGAAATCACAAAAGTGTAACAAACTTCCCTCAGAGAATGTTGGCGGCATTGATTACATCCCCCCATGCTATGAAGTCAAACTCGTGCCAGTTCCTGTTTTTTTCTCCTCAGATGATAGACCAAGCTGCGGACAAATAGGAGAGAGCGCCAATCGATACCTCCATTTACAACATGAAAATTACCTGTGAAGAGAGAGGCAGTGGAAAAACAAACTGATAATCTTCCTACTGTCATTCCCCTTGTGCACGAGGGAAATCAATCACTGCTTGTGTTTTATACAATGGTGCAGCTTGGAAATCACAAACATACATCACAAAAGGTACTTCTTGGTATCGGAGCATGATGGTAAACATACCAGGAGAATCAGCACACACACAATGACTTTGTTTTTTTGTTTTTTTTCCTCTGTATTGACTTTCTGAAATTTGATTTTTCAGAGAGCAGATAAACCAAAGCCTGAAACATGAGGCCCTCCTTTCACATGTGACACAGACTTTCAAGAAGTTGTTCTGAATACCAATAGAGATTTTTACTTTTGTAAACTAACAATGTATCTGCTGAGATGTATTTGTTTTTTTAGATACTGTAAAAGGAGGAATATGTATTGAAAAAGAGTCAGTACATGAATTCCGATGAAACTTGGATTTAATGTAACCATGGCAAATGTTTCATATAAAACAGCTACAGGTTTTTTATTTTACTCTGAAAAGCTGAAAATGATGAGTCATAGAACAGTGCAGAGCAATTCAAGTGTTTTCCATGGTTGACTGAATGTGTATGTGTTTGTGTGAAAACTACAATGTCAATTATATTTAACAAACACATCTAACCAGACACATTGCTGGAATGTAATTATGGGCTTTAGTCCTTTGACGCATTTAATTTACTTAATTTAAAAGACAGTTACATTTTTATTAATCTGTATGTCCTGTTAACTCACGGGGAGAATGATATAAGATGAACATTTCTACATTTGATTATTTTACTGCAAAACAAAAGTGCATTTGTTTCAATTAATAGTTACTCAGCTCAGGCTGTTGTGTAGCCGTGGAAATTGAAACTAGTTATCTAATTATGATGGTTTCAGAACAAAGACCATTCAAGTAGTCATGATGCACAACCTGCCCTAGGGTGGGGATAAAATGAACATGGCGTCTGGGTAAATCAAGCCCTCTAAGAGTGAACGGCCACCGTTGAAATACAGATATAAACCACATGCAAAACCAATAATTCTGGGAACATTTTGAGCTTAATTAATGCCACAAGTTTATCAAAGGCAAAAAAATAATGCAAATAAACCATGTTCTACATCTTTACTGGCCTTGGCTACATGCAGAATATGTATTTCCAGTTAAATAATTATAACCAAAGATTTGAATTCAGTGGTACAACTCATGAGTCCCATTCTGACAATTTGTTTGAAAAAAAATCAAAAACACATCTGTAGCAATATTTTGGGAAAAGACCTTTGAAGTAAATTTTCTATTTTAGTTTTTTCAAAATGATCAGAAAACTGAGGTCCACACTTGGCAGCATAAATATACAGTCCACTGTTTTCTGTGTATTTGTGTGTGTGTGTGTGTGTGTGTGTGTGTGTGAGAGAGTGAGACACAGTGAGGAAGTAGAGATCTCATCTCGCTGTGGCCCTCTGCCCCATGAGTCAGTGACATCCAGTGTCAAGATTTTGCCTTCTGGGCCGATGTCATCTGCAGAGCCAGGGGAGTAGATGTGGCATGCCAGCATCATACACGTTCCACACATCATGCTTTATTGCTATCTTCTCTCAGCTTCCCTACAGACGGCAACCATACACATTCTTGTCTGGTCTACCTATGGATGCACATGTGTACATTCTCACACAGATAGTAAGAGAGAAAGGGAGACAGTGTGTGGCGAAAAGACAAATTGTGTGCTGTTTCTTTAAGCAGTTTTGAGATTAGGGAGACATCGACAGAAAAAAAAAAGTGAAAGAGTAGAGGAGGTAGTTAATACTTTAGATTAATCACAAAGCGTTAATTTTTATTGAATCATAGTGCAAAAAGGTTAAAAAAATAACAAAAAAATGGGTTAGTCCCTTAGAGGCTTATATTATGTCAAAACAAAAATGCACATATGACTAGAATTTTAAAAAAGCAGCAATAGTTTAAACATATATTTAACCATATCATTGCTTTCCCTTACAAGACATTTGTAGTTTGCTTCTTACTTACTTTGTGTGACTTCATGGTATGCTATTATTTATGTTATAAACCTACATAGTCAGTAATTAATACGGTTATTAATTTACAGCTTTTGTAACATGATTATGATGAACATGAACTTATGAACATACAAATATAGACACTGTCCCAGACAATGATCTATATGAAAGCATAGTAAGCAAAACATCAAAGGGAGCACCTCCATTCCCAGAACATATTTTTTCAGTGCAGTGTAGCTTACATTTTTGAACATCTTATTTTGTATATTTAGAAACATTCAACAAGAGATTAGGATCAAATTTCATACCAGGGATGTTCATATTCGGTCCTTGTCAATAATGAAATCCTCCTACCAGCAACACTGAAGGCTTCAAGTGGGATCCTGTTTACTCTAGGAGTCAATTTGAACACTCTACAAATGTCATAATTAATTGGAAATATTATGCTAGGGCTCAGAGTCAGAGTTAAAGTTCAGGGGTTTTGACATGTGTTGACTTGTCAAATGTCAAAAATTATATTTAAACATGTTTTTTCTTGAGTCTGTCTTCCTTCAGAAAAGCAGTCATCCTGTTAAGTAAACACTATTTCTATACATTCGAGTGACAGGAGCTAAGGAGGAGATAAGGTGATGTTGTTCAGCCCACTGTCACAACAAATCACAGGCGTGTATGATCACAATAATTATGGGAACAATGGACGTACATAATTCTGAGAGCCAGAAAAGCAAACATTTGGAGGTCAGGGATGGTTGCCTGGCTTTGGATGGCAATGGACCTTGACCCATGAGACCAGGGTTTGAGCCTTGTTAGAGGCAATACTGCTTTGGGCAATTATTTTAAGCACAATGTTCCCTTCCTTCCTTTTCCTTAACCCAGCCAAATAGTTTTGCTGCCTTTATTTTGAAAAATTGAAAACCAGACTTACCATGTTTTGTTATTGGTAACTTGACCACAGATAAGACCTTGTCTTTTTTTTTCGCAGATGGTGGACAGTTTATTATGCATTTTGGTGTGTTTGTGGGTTTTGTGGTTATAGAGGGAGGGAAAAAAAGACCAACATTGTCCTTTAGCCTTAACCATATATTTATTGTATTGTCACCATAATGAAGATGGTTCCCTAACCTAAAGAGAGTGCTCTTTTTAACCCAAATCATGTGATGGTAACAATGATATCCTGGTGTTAGAGGTGTCAAATCACCTCTATTTCTTCCATTGGGCATCCATCTATGTATCTTGTACCTACCTTTCCCTTCCTCCTTTTTCACACACTGTCAGCGTCTCCCCTGCACAAACATAGATTTTCTTGCTGATGGTGTTTGCTGAACAAACACAGTGGCTCTGACACTCAGCCTTTCTGTGGCCTGTCTTCTATTT
>CAEMYA010000179.1:995061-1006461 GCA_903131615.1 Diplodus sargus | reverse complement strand
GTTTAAATGAACGCACTTTTATTGACGTTAACTTACCGTTTCATGTGTGATTTTCTCACTTTGTCGCATGCTCATTACCCATGCATCCTCTTGTGGTATCATCTGGCCCCTGGGAACGATCTTTAAGCGTTGGCTTTACTTTAATCCTCAGACAGAAGGAGTGCCTTTTCCCCCCCCGTCTGATCAAAAAGCATTAAACTTCAACTCGGTTTTATGCCTTGTCCATTACCTCCCTGGCTTCTGCGAGCGGTGCTGTAAAATGGACGTTGCGAGAGCTCAAACAACAGCTCTACATTCCGCATGCCAGGTAGCAGCTTAAGAGATGTTTGGTAGAATACGCTGCAATTTGAATTACAAATTCGCCTGCATACACTTACGCCTCAATTTATAATGTCATATTCAGCCAAACTGCTGCCCCCGCTGTTGTACTTAGACTATCTGAAGACTTTTAGAGCCCTAAATGGAGAGGGATGGGAGAGTTGATCATGTTTATTAAGTCTGCTTGGCTTCATGTGCAGAATCGTGCTCTGCAGCAGCCTACAGGAATGGTGTGGTGTGAAGCTGAGTAGATGTGAAATGTGGGCACAAGCTGTGGGCGAGATCCACTTCCTCTGTCTCCATAGAGATGACAGGGAGACAGGAAGGCCTTCTGCACGCTAGGCCGTCACTAATTCAAGATGGCAGCCACAGTCAGAGGAGCTGGCATGTAATGATAATGTGTCTGAGGAGGTCATTGCTGGTGACAACGGAGCAAAACATCTGTTTGTAGCAATTATGTGAAATACCTTGTATGATTTTCTGCCTGACAGAACTTTGTCCGCAGCCATCTGCCCAGAATGTAACATTTATCAGTGACACAGATCTGCAAAAAATAGACCATCTGCTTATGAGAGGTCGTTTGCCTTTATTGTTCTTTATGACAATGGTGTCTCGCTGCGTTAGTCTATTGCAGCCGTCCACGTCAGAAAAAAAAGAACTGCACTGGGCTCTTATAACCATCTGTGTCTGCTATTCCACAATAACTGGCCAAACTTCCTCCGCTGCACACCATCGCTTAACACCATCAACTGTTCCAGAACTAATGGACCCTGTGGTTATGTTATTTCCTCAAGATCTATGTTCATATCTTAATAAAGGCAAAGTCTTGTGGCCGTTAGAATAATGACTGTGTGTCTCAGTGGCAACGGAGGAAGTGAAGTGTAGTTAAAAATACGTGCTTGTCAAATTGTCCAACACTGTCGGAAACCACCAACCCACACAGCTTTCCATTGTCGGAGTTGGGGAGGTTGTGTCTGGCAAATTTTATAACATAACGGAACCAACAATCCTACCCTGGGGGAGGTGAGAAAGTAGGCAGATTTTTCTCTCTCAGCATGTCTTGTTTTTATTATATGCATTTTTTTTGTGTGTGAAATGAGTGCATCCCTATGGACTTCTTTGAGGCGAGGCTGCACAGCTGTACAATTCTTCGCATCTGGGGAGATGGCTGGGTGTTCCAACCTGAGACATGGTTTGCATCCTCCCTTCCACCAACCCGCTATCTTTGAGATAAGTTTTCTCAAACCTCAAGCAAGAAGATTTTGGGAGGTTTTGAGAGTTGACAACAGAGCAGTGCTTTGGGGTTCGCTTGGGGAAGCCTGCTGAACTTGCCTATCACCCAAATGATCTTGATCACATACTGGAATGACCATCTCTGAACAGAGGTGGTGACCTACGACATTACCTACATTTCAAAATCCTGCAACTCCCCTTCAGTTAATTGGAACTGAAGAGGCCTTTTGGATGTGAGGTGAAACATCTACAAGAAACTGAAACACGTCCAGTTGCCTACGATACAGCACACACTGAATTACATACAATATTGTGTTGTTATGGATACATCTCGCACAACCGATGCACTGTCTGGAGGGATGCTTGTTTAGACTTGCCAATGCAAAGTTCAACTGAAATCACATTTAGTCAGAAGTAATGTCAGTATGTTTTTCAAACGTATTGTCAATGGTTTAATATCACGAAAAAGAAGAATAGAAATATATTCGAAAAGATATCACAAATGCCAGTTTTCCTTTGAGCTGGTCAGTGAAGGGAGTGTGTGTTTCATTGATAGCTGTGAGCAGCTGCTGGATGCTGATAGCATCAGTTATATCAGAACAGTAGAGTAGATTTTTTATTGGAAATAGAGCACAGGACAGCACTTAAGGCGAGACAAGTGTTTGATTTACCAACTGGCTCCACTGATGGAAGCACTCTCATTCATAAGTCCTGAGTCCTACCTACCTACAATTTTAACAAATATCACAATATTTCCCATAACCTAACCAAGAGCAACCAGAGCGTCAATATCTTACGAGATCAGGGATTAGACTCAACAATCACCAACTATGTATACAACAATTAACTATTAATTATTTACTATCAAAACTGGGACGTTTTCATAAATTTAACAGCCCAAAAGTCATAATATGTGAAACGTTTGTCAGCAAGCTACATGCAAGACGTGCATATTTATTATTGCTTACTTTACGGTGGAGCCATGCTATAGAGATAAATAGAGCATCAGAGTTTGAGGCTGGGGTCACCAACAAAAGCTGTCTTATTTCATGTGTTTGGAGTGAAAACATTCTGTATAGAACACTGACATATTCATTCAAATATGTTTAAAAGCGAAACAATTTGACTGGCGGCATAGAAGCAAGCTTTCCATCTACTCAGACGGAGGAGAAGCGGCTTTATGAACGGCTGCATTTCAGTTTCAGTTGGATTTTAAGCAACAAACCAGGTTAGTCTCTCAGAAAAGAGTGATAGCATCTTAAACATACACTCTTTCTGTAGAATCTGAAAATCCCCCCTGTATCAAAAGTAAGTCTTGCGACACCCCAGAGATTTGACCTGGAGACACGAAGAAAGCAAAACATTTTGATTTGCACCAAATTCAGAAGTGATTGTCTCATTCATCCTATGAGTCAGTGTCAGGATGGTCCTATGGAGCGTTTTTGCAAGGCACTGACAGACAGTATTTTTCAGTTAGAAAGCATTGTTTTGTCCGATTTCACCATGAATAATTTTTTCCTTAATGTACAAACAGTGCAAATCTAATGCGCTATAACCTTGATGGGGCTGAATCGATGCGAGGTTATGCGGTACGCAATCAGCATTAACTGCAGTGTTTTTTTCGAGATCTGTGAATATCACACTAGAGCCTGACTAATTCCAGAAATGCGAGAGCAAGATTCAATCACGTAGCAGCTGTTCGACTCGGAGGCAAAGTGCAACGATCAGAGCCGGACGCCCCGCGGTGAACCTGGCTCATCACAGACCCGTGTTCAGTGATAGGCTTTCTACTCATATAAATGGGCTTTTTCCACTCTCACTTGTGTACTGCCAACTGTTCTCCCTGAGCTCTGCTCAGCTTTGTCTCCTGACATCAAAAGGCTACAGTTTTCTCAATAAGACAAGATCAGTGACTGTGTGAGGAGCTTTGATCTCTGTGTGATTTCCAGTGGGGAATAAAGCCTGGCCCTCACACTGCCTATCACCACGTCAGAGAAGTGTATATTTATGTGCTTGACCTTAATAGCTGTAATTGGCTAACCTCCATTTAGCCCTCTTCCAGCATCCTGTCAATAAGTCAAGAGTGAAAAGATAACGGTTTGACTGTTCCTGTCCGAGGAGAGGCCCACCACCGGGAATGGAGGAATGGAAAAAGGCTCCGTGAGTGACACGTCTTTTACAAATCCTTTTAGTCAAAAAAGCGCTTTAACATGAGTCATCAGAGCGCGTGACGGGCTCAGTCGATACCGAGCCAACGCCGTTCACCTCTAACTGGTGGAGCCCTGTTTTGTGATGCCGCTGTTGCTGTCGGGCCAGAGCAAACGCGGGTGCACGCAGGAGGGTAAAGATCGGGGGACGCAAAGGAGGAGAATGAAGGAGAAATTAGTGGGAAAGTGGAGCAGAAGAAACTGGTGTTCGTTTTGAATTCACGTCTATTTTCCTCCATCAACGCACTGAAAAGGAGAGAAATTCAAATAATCACTGGAACAATCAACTACTCATTTCCATCACAAACCAAATCAAGGCTGAGGGTCTCTTAGCCCCTCTCGTTTAAAGATCACTCCACGTCGCGAATTTGATTAACTTCTTAATTGTGTTTGTTGGTCTTGCCAACAGCTCCAAGAAGCACAAGAGCTTCAACAGCTGTTACCATGCTGTTCCTTTATTTTTCCCGTCTTTACTTACTGGTTCCAATGATCGGTACTGAACTGTTAAGAATTGTTTTGTCACCAGCTGAAATGGTTTCCAAATCTGGAGTTGCACGGGCATCATCTCTGATGTGTGAGTGACAGGCTCGCTCACTCGCTGGCAGAGCAGGAGTCATTTCTCACTGTTGTATCTCACATGCATCCAGGCACCGTGAGCCTTTTTCCCCACACGACAATGCATAAACTTACCATTTGAGTTCGGTGAGAGTCTAAGAGAAGCTCCAGATTGCTCAGGCTGCTAAAGCTCCCGTGGCTCTATCATAAACTCTATGAGTGTTTGTGGTTTTTTTTTGTTTTTTTTGTTATCTTCATTCCAGGGTTGAACTGGTAGTTGCCATGGCAATTTAGCAACTTGGATCTGTTTTTGTGTGGCATTTTTAGGTCTTTCGCCTTCTTTACAAGGCCTTTTTCTCTTTTACTTTGCTTAAATACAAAACAGCTTTCTTCTTCTCACATTTAAGTTTCAGTCACATTTTCCAATTTCAACCCCTGCCCCTTGTTTCTTTTGCCCTTCAGAACATAGTTACAAGCCTCCTGTGTTATTAGACAGCCCTTAAAGACCCTCATAAGTCATCAGTGGACATTGATGCCCTTTATGCAAACAGACGTGACCAAACATTTCCGATACAGCGTGTTTAGCTGTGGTCATTCTAGTATGGGCGCAATGCATTCTAGCATGATGATCACAGTTTATTCACTGCTTCACTGAAGCATTCGTCATCAAACAATGACTCCCCACAATGCTTTATAGGCTAACATTAGCGACACATGCTCCTACCCTGTTAGTCTGCCCTGATATTGGAGGAGCGGTATCAACTGCAGCAAATTCACGTCTGGAGTCCAGTTAATTTCAGGGCATCATATGATGACAAAGGGGGGGAATAAAACGTTGGAATGCAGAAAAGTGGGACTGTGATGGGCAAATCAGCAATAACAGTGTAATGTTAGCTAGATAACTTGTTAGCAATTGAAACAATAGCAAACTGGTGGGGATTGTTTTATGCTTCTTGTAGTCATCAGAAAGTGCTCGTCAATAAATCAATCGATCAACCTTTATTTATACTTGAGAGGTCATTGAGGGGCAACCATCATTTACAGTGACATTTTGTCAAAGAAAAAGAAGAACAATAACAAGGATATGAGGGGAAAAAAAGCAGTCTCAAAAAAGGCGTGTAAAAAAAAAAACGGCATTAAATAATTTAAATTATATGGGATAAAATCCTGTTACGTGCAACCACTAAAACTCTGCAGTTCTGCCAGATAATTTAATAGATAGGAAAGAAAAAAAATCAAAGTTGAATAAAATTACAGTCCTGTAAAATGCTAACAATTAAAATAATTTGAATGGTAATAAAACAGAGTCAGTTAAAAAAATTAAAAATAAAAAAAATAAGTGCTGTGTTTTGTTCCAGGAGTCAAGGACACATGACACACATAACCCGTAAGGTTAGAAGTGTGCCTCTAAAAAACAAAACCCTCTGTTTGGAGGGTCATGTACAAACACCCTTCTCCTCTACCCCAACAAGAATCGTGACCACTTACCCTTCGGCATGAATGTGCCTGGAGGGGTAGGGCTAAGTCGTATGGGCAAAGGGGTGATTTGGGACTGGGCCCGAGACTTCAGTATGAATGGGCAACACTAAATGTGTGAACACTTTGAACAGATGTTGAAAACAATCATGACAAAAAAAAGTTTGTTCTTTCCATATTTGTCAGACAGATGCACCACCATTTATAATCCAAATGGAACTCCAAACAGATGTTTTAATTGCAACAGATACTGCAGACATCAGGGGCGCTGGAGTGAGAGAATATTTTGGGAGGTTGTATTTTACAAAACCTGGAGGCAAAGATTAGCTTCACCGGTTAATTTAGCACAAAATCTCCCCGCCGTGACCATTGCTCAAAACGTGAAGAAAACTGGAGTGGTTTATTTCTTTTCTCATACTCCGTTACCTCCCCGTGACCCAGTCGGAGTCTTGCTGAATCAGATGTTCAAAACATCCCGAGCATTCTTAGCGAGAGAGCGCGCTAAGAGAAACTCTCACCGAAGAGCTTTTGTAAAGTGAACGCAATCGTCTGACAAAATGAGGTGCTGCTCATGTTGAGACCATTTGAATCCCCGAGTGCATCCATTGGAATGTAAGTTTGGAATCCATTACTGCCGCATGCTGTGGCCAAGCGTTTGTTGAAAAATTTTGTTGAAGGAAAATTGGAAATGCAATTCGACGCGAGACCGCAGATGTGCCCCTCCATGTCGGCGAGCAACAGGGGCTGCGAGAGACGGAGACAGAGCGAGTGTGTCCCGCAAGGATAGCCTCTCTGCTCTCCGCCGCTTTGTCTCTGTCTTTTATTCCAGTGCTCTCGCTCGCTTTCCCCCTCAGACGCACTCTCTCCTCTGCTCCGCGGAGAGGAATGCGAAAGGCAGAGCGCGGGAGCGGAGGCCACACAGCGACATTTTTATCCGTGTTGTGCTGACTCGGCCGAACTCTCCCTCTGAGAAGCTGATGAGGAGGAATGGCCTTGTGGAGGAACCAACCGGGTGCATCCATAGCTGTCATCATCATCTGAATCCAGGACTGCTGAATCCGCAGCTTTTGCCCCCTACGTGGATAGGAAATGACCTGTCTGTGCTCGCCTGACACCCTCTCCGTCTACAGCGAAACCACTCATCCTCCATCCGCAACAACACTCCGCTGCTCAACCCCGTCGGCACGGGTCGATGAGCGCTTCTTTAATGCGAGGACTGACGCGGGTCCTGCGTTAAACCTGTGACTACATTCTTCACCCGTGCCGGCGTTTGTAACAGAGCCCGTTTCCCTAAAGGAGGGAGGAGGGCAGCTTCTTGGAAGAGACAACACAGCAAGAGTATCAAACCCGGTCAAGCCGGTCGACAGCAGATGAGTACCTGGATGGATTGTTTTGTTTTGTTTATTCGAATGGCGAAAGTCAGCTCGGAGACCAGGCATACAAGTCTTAAGAGACTGATCGATGAAAAGGAACATTCTTGCCAGGAATAATATACATTCAGCCTGCGCCGGTGTGGTAAGGCTGTAAGCACTCGGAGGAATTGGCACACTCGTTGTCAGACACCCTGCCACGCGGTGCCAAGCATGGTTTGCCTTTGACTTCCTCAATGGCAAAAAACCTCTAACCAGCTTAGAGATTAAGCCTCTCACCTGGCTGTTAGCCTAAGCTCCTTAGTCTGCCTAATGATCCAAAACTCGACTTCATACCTGACAATAAAAGTCAGTCGGCACTGCAAGAACTGTCACAGTTCATCCCGCCGCAGAAAGTCGGAGCGCGGCAGCTACAACGTCGGTCGAAATTGAGTTACGACTCAGATTGGACTTTTAAACGTGCGTTTTATCTTGTGAGAAATGGGCTAAGTTCAGTTCACTTTTTCTCAGAGAATAAAGGGTATAAAAAAAAAATGCAGGAACTAAAGCAAAGCACACCAAGGGAAGTTACTGCAGCCTGCCTGTTTTTTTTTTTGTTGAGCTTCGAGCTTCCTGCGATGCATGACAGTCGTCCAAACTCTTGTCACTAAAGCTATACTGTCTGTAAATCCCATATTGATTTCAGGGCAATCCAAAAGAAGGGAATCTTTGTGTTCTCCACACAGACCCCGCACTTGCTTCATCTAAGTATTATCAGCTCACACTGATTGACTGAAGCAGATACTTGAAAATGGTTTTGCTGGCACCAGCTAGCTAGACAGGACAGATGAGTACACTGGCATTGGTGCACAAACAACCAGTCTTATCTCTCACATATACTTCAGGCGTTACAGGGAGCAGGTAGTATAACCATGATGTTGGTTGTAGTCAAGTCACAGTAATTGTAACCTTAGTTTATAATCTAAACAGCAAGTAGTACAACAATTTTAATATTTAGTGCCCTAGATTTAATGGATATTTATTTATATTAAGATAGAGACTAACATTGTATCATATGAGGGCAAATACCCAATTCTTCAAAATGGGTCTACATACATTTTCCAATGAAAAAAAAAAAACATAAAAAATTGAGAATTGCATGAAATGTTTAAAACTGCACATAACCGCAGTTCTAGCCAACACATTATGCTGGACAGTAAAAAAAAACTGTAACTGAAGCCATTTTTCTCAGTTTCATTGTCAGTGTGACTACCTTTACTTTTTTCGGGGCAATGTGGCTATCAAACAGCGGCTTCATTACATTCCCATTTTATCTTCATCTCTGTACCTTTAATATTAGCCACTATGTCAGCTACATTACATGTCGAGGTATTGGTCATTGTTGATGTTCTTCAGGTTATTTGGCATTAGACAAGCAGACATGTTAAGCTAATTAGTTTGAATCGAGTGGAGGGCTTCAGATTCAATTTAGAAAAGCTCATTAGAACATAAATATATCTGTATACCTTTTGTTGAACTGAGATATATACACGGAATAATGCCTGTTGACTGTTTTTGTTTTTCAATGTATTCTTTTCTGAGATTCTGAGCTAGTGTTTCTAACAGAATCTCACACATTTAGTCTATAATGAAAGTCACTGCATCATATAGAAAGTTTTGGGAAGCTTGGTGTGGGCCAGCTGTGACTCAGAGTTGCCTTGTCAGCTTCCGAGCAGCGATAGCCATCACCGTCCAGTAACACGTATTCTCCTCCCAGTCTGCACAGCTGCATTACAGTCATGGTTTACGTCACTGGTCCTCGTTGGGTGTGGCCTGAGTGAGCTAACTCTCTTGAAACAGACACTGTAGAATCAGATAAGTGGGCCACACTATACCACTGATTTGTTTGACCGATTACATGTCGAGGGTTGTGTATGTTCAGGATTTTGATGCTAGAGACCAGGATTCACGTTAAAGGTTTGATCATGGTCTGAGTTAATGATAACACTGAGGTCTCTGACCCTAATAAAGTCAAGTCAGTTGTATCTATACAGCCCAAAATCACAAATCTTAATTTGTTGCAAGTGGCTTTACAGTATAGACCCTCTAGCCTTAGACCTTGAATTTGTATGAGGAAAAAAATCCCCCCAAAAAAACCCCTTTTATGTGCGTCTAAACAAACTTTTAATCTAGAGGGAATGTGCGTTCACTTTGCCAATACACTCATGAAAGTGTGTTGATTTAGCAAATACATTAATTAAAAACTCCCTCATCCCCTTGATCGAAAAAGTGATCAAGCCGGCATCACCGCTCGCTCAAAACCTGCTCGAGTTTCTGAGGTGCGTCTCCTCATCAGTGTACCATCTTAATGTTAGTCTGGGGATATTCAGCATGTTCTCATTGCCAGCAAACCCTGTGTGAGGACTCAAACCAACAATTAATATAACCTACTATTTCCCTCATGCCTGATGCGGCTTGTTCTTCTGTGCCCTCGACATCCATTGTTGTTCAAATACTATTAAAAACACATTAGCGAGCCACACAATTACACTGCGTGCCATGTTCCTTGATAACCACAAAACACATGCCGAGTACTTTATCCTGAGTCTAAAGCTTTCCCGGTGTTGTAAATACTCATTATTGCTCCTAAATCCAAAGCTGAAAATAGTCCTGAACCAATGCAGATGTTTTAATACTGTGTGAGTACGGTATGCTAACAGCTGTGCTACAATCCCTCGTCCCATCGCAGTGACACAGAAAAGCACTTATAAGTATCGTTACCGTTTCAGGTACCCGCTGACTGATATGTGGGGTTTAAGTGAAGTCATAAATGTTGCTTGCTAACGGTTACATCATGCACTGTCTGAATTGTGCCCATGGGTTTCGGATCGCTCCGGCTGCCCGGGAGGCGCTGAGGGCCACAGGGCGATGACATAAGAGACGAATGAAGGAATGCTGAATTTTGAAATGTCTTTAAATGTGTTAACAGCAAAATAGAACATTTAAAACAGTAGAAAGATGGTACATTTATAAAACAAATTGAAAATATGAAATGCTTTAATGATAACACATCGAACAACATTATTCTTTCTGTGTTTGTTCTTTTTTCTTCGAAACAAAAGCGAGTATGTCACTAAGCATTGCAATTTTTCAACAGGCCACGAGCATAAGTGAGTATGGCACTTGTCATCCACAAAGATGCTTGAGACTTGATATTTTTATGGGTGGACACGCAGTCACCGCCACAAACACTTTCTTTCTGAAGTGTTTGTGTTCATTGTGCGGTTGTCAGCATCTCCTAGCTCTGAAGCGCACGCTGCACATAAAGCTTCCCGCCCCTCTCGCTTCAGTGCTGCCAAGTTCTGAGGTTACACACAGGTGAATTCATTGTTTTCAGCTCTTTGCGCATGCATCTTTTATAGCCATGTTCAAGGATCATACCCTTGTTTTTGCATGCGCTGTCTTGTTTGCTACATTTTGCATGCTGGAGGCTGCTTTGTCACTCGCTGACACATTGGCAGTGCGCTGCCGCGCTTTCCTTTGCTTTTTGAACCACCGGTTTTTGAGGACTTGAGGCCCGTCTGCTGAGAGGCAGCTTTTTAAATTAAGGGAGGCAAAAATTCAGAGAATATACCTCATTAAAGCGCTGCCGTTCAGAAGCTGACGCTTGAGTTACGGATGGCTGTAAACAATCACAGGTGCTTTGGCTTTGCATGCGGGTTTGGGTCTATAGTATAGACGTATAGCCTGCCTAGCTCTGGGCCACACTTGTTGAATTATCAGCTTTCTAAAATAGTTTTATTTTTTTTTCCTGCTCTTGCAAAGGCATCTTCAGACGTCTGCTTCTGATCCATGGTGCTTTCATAAACCCAGTTGGACTGAGCCCGTGGAAGCCTCAGCTTCCATCTGCTGTGGACCGCCGAGCTGGCTGATACCTGAGATCTGTGGGGAAGCAGGAGGTGGAGGAGACAGGTGGCTGCCTACATACCTTTATGATTGTCTGCTTGTGTGTGTGTGTCTGCCTAAATGTGCACTGGGACTGGTGTAAATGTGCAGTATTGATACCCGTGAATGTGTACGTGGGTGTTTCTGTGCCAGCTCTCGCCTTCGACTGTGTGTTCAGACGGTGATATAACATCTTATTATGTGAAAAGCGAAAAGCATTGAACTAAAGTCTGGACTCTTGAGAAGGTTAAACTAGTTCAGACACCCAGGAAAGTACCCATGAGTAGATGGTGAACACTTTTTTTTTTTTTTTTTTT
>CAEMYA010000179.1:979666-995056 GCA_903131615.1 Diplodus sargus | reverse complement strand
TTTTTTTTTTTTTTTGCCTGGCCTATTTACTGCACATTGTTTGCAACTGAAAAAAATTGCACTTTTATCAAAACGCGGTTTAACAGGCCGCAGTGTGAAGCACAGCACGGTTCTAGCTGCAGTCTGAAACATGTAGGTAACTGAAGGGTCCGGCTATGCAGTGCAGGGCACATGTGTATTGACAGCAGCAAAATAAAAATCTATGATTTGTGAATCCTATGATTGCAGTTTGAGTGCCCTATCCATATTTATGGGTAGCTGTCAGCACTCCCTGCGTTCAGTATTTTCTGCAGAACTGTAAATCAAATCCTGTCATGTTGGAGCTCTCTGACAGAATGCTAAGTCAGTGAAAGGCTCTACATTTCATTGAACTGTGCTTCAGTGATTGCGGATATTCTAAATATGAAACGGACTCAGCGCTGTGCACTTTTCAAGCCACCCAAGGAATTATATCTCTGCCAGGTAAATGCAATTATAATGGTAAATTGCCAAGTTATAGTTGCACCACCACACTTTCTCTCCGACATGAAAAACAAATTAATTCGGAAAAATCACCCCTTTTTCAGTTTTGATGACAGACAGCAGTGGAGGAAAGGAGCGACAAATTGGAAAATAAGGGCAATAAAGAAGATACTTAACACTCATGCTCTCTTTGTCTCTCGTTTATTATTATTTAGTTTAATAAGATATGCCACTACTTATCCAGATTAGCTTTTCCAGATCCAAATAGCATTTTAATACCGTTAGTAAATGAGGTCTGGAACTCCATTAATTAATATGAATCATGCTATTAACACAGTGCACCAATAAAATATCTTACAATGCAATTTGTTCAAGGGGGGAAACCAGCGGAGCAGAAAGTGACATTTCTCGTGAAAATATGCTAAGCTGAGCCAAAACAGCACATAAACAACTAAACCAATTTAGATTTGAGTCATTTATTACAAACAAAGACCTAATACTGAACACTTGACTTGATATGATTTTGTTAAAATATTGTTCATTAGCTCTGTTGTCATCTGCATTTTTAGAATGTTTTAATGTTAAAGGGGCTCTATGTGACATGTACTTTACACTTTTCTATTGGCCATATGTGAGTGGATTGTAATCAGACAGCCTTGTATATGCCTGTGGACGATTTGTTTAAGTTGCTAAATGCTGCTTGACTGTGGAGTTATTTTTGAAGGACTCAGATTTTCCTTGACAGTCCAAAGGATGGGACTTTATGCATGTGTTTAAGTGCCTTGTCTTAGTGCCTCTCTCCTCCACAGAACTTCCTTAAAAGGCTGAATTTAATAAAGAAAATAATGGTAATTTATTATATTTGTTTCACAGAAGTAAAGCTGAATTTACAGGTCGGAAGTTCATTAAAAAGGTGCAATATTTACTAATCGGCAACCTGTCAAATTCATATTCAAATCAAATAGGGGGAGCATATCACCAGACTAATCACTAACTGTAACTCCTGATATGTAGTTAGTCATGTCATATTGTCATAACGTCAAAAAACTGCTATTTTATAACATTCTATTGATCATTTTCATCACTTTTTTTTGTTTTTTTTTACATTTTCAACTTAAATCTCACATACTGTATCTTTAAGGATATTTTCCAGATAATTAAGTTAAAAGCAGACTGCCCTCAATTGAAAAACGATTGGCCATCTTGTTTGTGAATGCAGCTTATTCCAACACATATCAAAGTTTACAGTAAGGGGCACCCATTAGCTCATTTGGTAGTGCGGCCTCAAACATGCAGAGAACTTGTCCTCGCTGCGACTGTCATATGTCTTGTAGTAAAAAAATGTGTTTTGTTATTATTGGCAAACGACCTATTCTGTCTTTTAGGTATGAGTAATAAATGTTGGCTAAAAACATATCTGTGCAGTGTAACTTGTTCTGTAATAAAGCTTCCCATTTCAAATATACCTGACAGCACCATTGATAAACTCAGAGCAACCACAGCTCTGACTCTAACTAAGTAACAAAGCAATTGCGAGTTTCCCAAACCCCCAAAATTACCAAGGATTTCCTGTCATCACAAAGTTTTATTCCAATCCCTTACAATAGATCAATTTACAATTAAGATAAATTATTCAGAGCTTTACTTTAAGGAATAATTGCAGTGCTGTAAATGAGCTGGAAATGATATTGATCTCCAACTTCCCCATTAATCCTTATCAATCCCTTCAATTACTCAGCAAATCCTTTCAGAACCAGCTGAAGCGGACCACGTGCACAATATGACCTGGGGGCGGGGAGAGAGAGGTTTAATGCAATGTACACATTTTGACCAAAGTCAAATGATTAAAACATGGATATTAAATTCTCTTTAGGTCACTATACTTGACGAATAATACAGGCTTTAACAGAACTTTCAAGAGATGATGAAGTACTTACAAAGTTTGACAAACCATGTATGTATGTACTATTAAAAGGCAGAGTGTATAGGGTATTGAGTCTCGCCATGGAATTATCTCTGTTTTAAAATCCTTGTGATATCTCCAGCAAACCTTTTTCCCCACTGGTCTCTGCTGTTTACAGTGTCAAGAAACAGAAAAAGTCTTTGCACAAGGGACAAAATGACAAACTTTTGAGTCACCGAGCTTACTATTTAAAAGTTTTTTTCTCCCCCTCCTTTCATTTTCTGCACGGTTATCAAAGTGTGGTCTCAGAGCACCATTTCAATCTTTTACAAAAGTGTCTTTGAAGAAATTTGTTTCCGCAGCAGCTACAAAAGAACAGAGCCTTTTGCCGTGGATTCCTCCAGCAAGAGAGATAAAGGCTTTGTCACTGTTTGTGTTACGTTCACACACACACACACACACACACACACACACAATATGCCACCGCGCATCCCCCGCTACAACGTCAAGGAAGTATGAACCTATTTCTCCTGACAAAACATATACAAGCAAGGGCTGAGCAGCGCAGTGATGCTTAGGGAGGCATCGCCTCAGATATATGACAAAAACTAAAAACCATGACAGCCTAGCCTGGGAGAAGCCAGCATAGAAGCACAGCCAGTGAGTCCTCATCGGTTTCTATTATTGCTGCGCGCTCGCTGCTTGTTGTTGTCGCTAGTGTTTGGATCCAGCTGCAGGGTAATTAATGGCTGGGGTCAGACAGGAGCAGACGAAGGCCAGCCAGATGAATAAAGGTGAAGGATCGGCTCCCTGACACTGCGAGATCGAACTGGCTTAAACGGTTATCAGCCCACAGATATTGATATATTTCACCTGGGTGCAACTGACGTGAGATGCTTCGCTGAGAGCTGCACCCAGCGATTGTATGTCACTTCCGCTTCACGGACCACAACACTAAAGATCCTAGAAGATTAACATTACCTATGTGACTCAGAGCGGGCCCAGTTTTGTACTTTTTTATCTATGTTTTAACACATATTAAAGTGGAACTTACTTAATGTACATTGTTGTCAGTAAGGACCTGTCTAGAGTGAATAAATACAATTCTAGATGAGTCAGAATATGTCTTCAAAAATGTAATTTTTCTCCCACTTCAGGGTGATATCCTCAATAATTGTCTGTTAAATGCCACTTGTGTCTATTTGCTGTGCAGCCATCAGGATTTGTGTCACACATACTTATGAGGGACAGTGTGCAAGTTCAATTTGTTCACTCTCAAACAATTTTATTTTTTTGGTGAGGGGGGGGAGTATGAGTCAGGCCACAGCGCTTCTGAACAAAAGATTGAAGAAGCTGTTGTGAGTGATGTCATGTCAGTTGGAGTGGTGCTCGAGGCCAGAACACTGCCAGCGAGTGGACACAGGGTGGCTCATGATAAATGACAATCATATAAAGCGTAAAGAGTCTGGAGTCTTCTTTAACCAGCAGCTATCGCGGACTGACCAGCCTATCAGGTGAGGGATAGGAGGGATGAAAAAGAATGACTCGCTCCATTAGTTAGAAAAAAACCCAAATTGTTGGTCATTAAAACATAACTCGATACCCTTGACATAATTGTTTCTGTGTACTAATAACTGAATTCTTTGTCCTTGAATTAATGTGTGCAGTCATCGTAGCCAGTCTAGTCACTGAGGGATCGGCACCCAGTCTGGTAGATGACCGACTGATGACCGACTGATGACCGCAATCCCAAAGCATGAGCGGCTGAATAGGTCGACTGGCTGTAACTCCCATCGCACCAGCAACTGGCGGACCAGACATTTGTTGTAAAGTCACGGTTTGGTTAGGTTGAGGCACTAAAACAACATTTGTAGTTTGGGTTAAAGGTTATGTTATGCAACTGTCATTGATTCAAATATACAGCATGTCATTTCTGCCACTAGAATTGTATCAATCAAGCCCAAAGATCTACCTAGCATGGGATCATGGGAGTTGTTGTGGGCAGGTGATTCAGTAGGTGATTTGTTGATTTTTAACAGTATACAATCCACAAATTTGATTGGCTGTGTAGCGTCCTATGAGTGACTTACAAGGCATTCTACCATTTTTGCAGCTCTGGCATAAATATTCACACAGAAGATAATGTTGTTCATGTTCTGCTCAGTTTCTCTGCAGGCTTCAATCCTTCCCCGCACCCCGACTCTAGTGGAAGTTATAGCCACAGGCGGCCAAGTGAAACGCATCATTACTTTAGTGTAATTACAGATTTCTGTGGGTTTGAACATTGTTGGGAAGGTTTGGATGTACACAGCTCACTAAAATATGAAATAAAGATGCAAGTAGGGGGAAAAGAAAGACAATGGAACAAACAAAAGTATTCCCAAAAATGCTTCAGGCTGATCAAACTTGTCATTCGTGTGAATGAGTTAAAAAATGATACATGCATAATTTTCCATTGAGGTGCCCATTCGAATGTAGAAACAGCCTGATTTCTCTTAGTGGCCATTAAAACATCCCCTCCTACTGTCCTAATGTCAACATTTTTGTTTATGAAAAAGAAAAAGAGGAATTATCACACTGAGCCAAAACTGTTTAAGACGTGTGTGTTCTCGTTATATTCAAGGGAATGCATTTTCAGATATTCAAACTCTGATCCCTATACCGGGTCCCTAAAGGTTCTATATGGAGACGATTTTAAAGATTCAAGCGTTTAAATTAAATAGTCCACCCTCAGGCCAGTCCCCATGCCACTGTCTGTATTTCACTTGAAATGTACTCACTGGTTGGAAATGAATAATATGATTAATTAATGAATACAGACTCCTAAGTGGACAGCCCATTTTGTCAGCTTTGCTTTCTCTCTCTCCCTTGGTGCTTTGTAGTGATAGAACCAGATAAAGACGCGTGAGAGCGAGACAGAGAAAGTGTGTCAGGAGTGTTGGGATTTTAATGGAACAAAAAAAAAAAAAGGCAAAAAAGGTTGTCCATGACAGGTGCAGAAAAGTAAGAAAAGTCCCTTTTTTTTTCCCCCCAGACACTGCGAAAACTGTTCTCCCGCCTGTAAACATGTGGGAGGGAGTCTAGCAGGGGTGGCCAGAGCTGCGATGGTGGGAGGCCGCAGTGGAGAATGGAGAGGAGAGGAAGAGCAGATGGCGGAGAATTCTCAGGGTTTATTTCAGGAGAGTTCAGCCTTTACGGCTCATATACTGACTTAATTATGAGACAGAGGGGAGAGCAAACCCCTGGAAGAAGAATTTAAAGAGGCAGGGAAATCTTCATTAAGCCCGCAAGGAGAGAGCGGCACTCATTGAAATGACTTTGCCACATCAGCGACGCCTCTAAACAGGGCACAGGGAGCAGCAGTAGACGTACAAAATGGTGATGGGACTGTATCTGATTTAACCAAAAGATATGAACAAGTTTTTATACAAATTTCCTGCGTGACATGAAACAGTACAAGTAGCAATTAGCTAAACAATAATGCATATTTTGTTTGTTTGAATATTAAAGACTTCTTTGTGCTTATGAAAACAATTTAAACCGTGCCTGAAACAGCTGTGAAAAAAACTGAAAAAGGGCAAAATGACAGGGATGTGGGAACGCCATTTGGAACTTGACAGCCTGTCAGTTACATTCTGTGCTTACATTAGGAGAATTGCATTCAAATTAGAAAAAAACGGGGAATAAGAATCAGAAAAGAGTTCAAGACAAAAGGCAAATCAAACACATCATGTACAAGCAGAGCAAAAATGATAAAGTTTTCAAAAAGGAACACACGGCAGGATAAAATGATTAGAATATACTTAAATGTGCAATCAGTGTAATTATATATAATTATGACTTTAAGTATGGTAATTACATGTTCCTTTTTCCATCTATTACACAAGCAGTCACATTCAATGCAAAGTCTCGCATCATGTTGAGACAATGTGTATAAATGAAATAACTAGATGTGTGACTTATAACAGGAAGCGGAATAATCGAGTGAAAGTGCATTACAACACAGTGCAACACATTGGTCAGGCAGAAGTCCACTTTAACTTTGTATGTAATGTTATTTAATTTGTTCATGCTGATGCAACGTGATGGGAAAACTTTGCATTGAATGTGAGACTTTACATTGAACTTATGTAATGAACAGGGATGGAGCATTTACATGTACATATAAACACCTCAAGTCAGCACTCTAGTCAAACTATTTTATTTATTTTTTTTCTGATAGCACATGTGGACAAAAGTTTTATTCAACCTTAACAACCATTCATTTTTCACTTTCACCTCGTCTACCTGCAGTGCACTGGATGCTGGACGGAACCACACAAAGAAGGTCGCTGGAGTAGCCGGCCTTGAGGAGTAAGTACAAAGCAAAAAGAAGGCAGGTCAGTATCAACAGTCAACAGAGGACCGGTGCCAGGGTTTCATATGTGATGTGTGAGAGAACTGAAATTGGATTGAGTTGTTTAAAGGAAAGTTCCATTAAAACGGGTCAGTCCCGTCTGTGTCGCCAGACACTACAGGACGCAGCAAAGGCAGCAACCTCCTTTTATCTCTAAGAGATATTCTTGCTTCAAGAGATGAATCCCGCAGATTTCATCATTTCCTTAACCAGCACAGACGCAAAGGACAGAGGAAAAACACGCTTCTGTCACGGGAGCAGACGCTGGTGGCTGGCAAGAGTTTGCACTCTGTCGAACCTTCTCAAATGCAATAATCTTGTTAGATGGGCAAATTGATTGTCATCACAACATCCTGTTGTTCTCATGATAACAGCTCATGCGTTATCTTCTCCGCCAGAAAAGATGCTGTTTGAGTGAGGTCATGCGGGAGGGAGTGAAGAAGCTGTCATGCTTTAACAGCCAGCATCTGCGATTTGATAATACCGCTGTGCCGGATACACTGCGCAGTAAACAGCACCTCTTTGCAGCTTCTTGGTTTGAAACTGGGAGATTCAAATATTACATTGATAAGATAGTGAAATGCAAGATAAGATACTGTAGAACTTTATTAATCCCGAAGGAAATTTGTGTGCCAGAGACTGCTCTGAAAAAATTCCAGTGCAACCTGTCACACACTGGGCCTAGCTTTTTGAGATTAAAGTGAAATAGGAAAAATATACAAAGGATGATGTGTTTATGGAGTGTTAGCAAACACAAGAATAACAATAGAATAAAACTGAATAAGTTCAGTACAACAGTGAACTAAAAATGAACTTAAACAGAAGAGAGTAGTGTCCTGTGGCGTTTTATAGTGGATCCTCTGGGTTCTGTATGTTGAGGGGTGGGGCTTCCATGGATCAGACCTGCTCCAGCCCATCTTCGTATGCTCTATCCGATTCGGATCTGGGGAAATTTGGAGGCCCGGTCAACACCTTGGGCCCGTTATTGTGTTCCTCGAGCTGTTCCTGAGCAGTGTTTGCGGTGTGTCAGGGCACTTTGTCCTGCTGCTGCGGGTGGGGCCACTGCCTTCAGGTAGTGTTGTTGTGATGAGGGGGTCTACTTGGTCCACAGCAGTGTTTGGATGGGTGGTTTGTGTCAAATGATGTTCACACGAATGCCAGCACCCAAGGTTTCCCAGCAGAACATTGCATTGTGGTGAGATGATCAGTGTTATTCATGTCACCTGTCAGTGGTTTTAATGTTGTGCACGATCAGTGTATATTATAATGATTGAATGATAAGTAGTGTAGTGGCCGTTTGTCAGAAAATCAATTTAAAGTTTAGTTCCTTCTTCTTCTTCTTGACAATCTTAGTTTCTTCTTGATGATTAATTTTTCCCCAAACAAGCAAACAAAAGCAATATGACAAATAAATCCTGTTTCTTGTATGCCTCTCTTGCACTGGTAAAAAACACCATGCGCCCACCCAGGTGCATTCTTGTCCTCCACCTGCATTCATACATATATAATCTCCTGTGCCCAGTGCTACCCAATTTACAAAAGGAAAAAAAAAAAAAAAAAAAAAACTAAATAAGCTAAACAAAACAATAACATTTAACTCAAATTACTAATAATAGAAAATAGTATCACAAATTGAATCAAATTAAACTATCCTAACAAAACATTATCAATTACAAATAATTAAATAGCTCCAACAAGTAGTATTGCACATGGTATTAAAATATGTAAAAACAGCAAGACTGCCATGCATAATTTACCAATAGCAGTGTAACGTTTGCTAGCTAGTTAACTAACGAGACATCAGCAAACTAGTATCGATTGTTTTATGGTCATTATGCAGAAAACGACCATGAAACATTGAAAATACATGGAGCCCTAACACTTGGCCCTGCCCCTCTATCCCAACAAGAATCGGGACACCCTACCCCATTTGCATGAATGCACAAAATGGAGGGCTAAGTGGTGGAAGCAAGGGTTGTATTGTGACTGGTCCAATGGAAACTGGTTAACGATGTATAATTGAAGCAACACGCCATGACAATGAGGCCCAATAAACACACACACACCAAAAAGTCTGTACTCATTCTGAAAATCTAAATATCAGTGTGTTCTTGATAGTAGATTACCTTCAGGTTACTCTTTGCTAAAAAAACAGGGTCCTTGATCACAGTTCTGCAAGTCTGTTAGATACTGAAATGCCAGCATGCCTCTGGGTTATATAAACACTTCAGGTTCAAGGAGGCTTGGGTCAAGGGCCCAGAGAGCAGGAGAAGCCAAATATCGACGCGAGCAAAGAGCAGACTGGGAGCAGGTGCGAGGAGGAGTTGAAGAAGAGGGAGGCAAGCCAGCGTGCATATGCTTGAACAGCGGTTGTGCAAGCAGCGAGGACTGGCACCTCGTCTGGAAGCCGCTGGGCCAGGTTCTGCTGTTCTAGGCCTTTCTACACATGCTCAGCCGCAGAATCACTTCAACTCGTGCCATTGTTTGTCTAAGCAGAGGGTGAGGGTGCCAAACCTCACTGCTGCGCTTCAAAATTGACTTTGTCAGTGCGATTCAAGCGCTCAGTGATGTAATATAAATGTGACGGACAAAGAGCAAATTGTGAACTGGGTAGGGAGACGGGGCATGTGTTTGAAGAGGCAGATAGTGAACATCAGCGCTTCTCTGCTGCCTGACTCGTGTTGGTGCATGCACCTTGCCTCTGCACTGTGTTGCACCCGACTTTGAATTTCCGGCCGGGAGAGACTCAAGTGCTCGTGCAATGAAGATAGAAACCGGTGTCTTCAGAGAGCTGCTGGACAGTTGTCTCGACTGTGCCATAGTTGCCCTCCAGCTTGTCAATTTGTCCTCCAGTGTCACTCTAATCGCTGATAATCCCTCCTCCGGGGAGTTCAATTAAGCCCGGTGCTCACCAGCGGTGGTGACCTGAAACCGACAGGCCAGAAACATGGTCAATCCCCGCCGAGTCCACGCGACTCTTCCGACCTGCCGTAACCGGAGCAAAACTTGGCCTTGAGTGCAGGGGACTCCACGGAGACGGACGCTTAGTTCAAAAAATGATTTACTGAAAACCGCACAGCGGGGGGAAAGAGGAAAAACAACACACGCCACTGCCAAGGCATGACTAAAAGGACTAATTATGGCTCTGCAGAACTGTCACACATGCTGGAGGAAAACAACAAACCAGACACTGACCAGACTAAATATATCAGAGCAATTACTGAGGAAGCGATCACACAAGGTCAAGCAAGACTGGTGTTTACTGTTGCATTTTCTTTGAATGTCTTCCAAAAGTCAGACATCTCCGAACCGAGCCCACATTCTTGAATATCGAGGCATGGGGCGTTTCAAACATCAGATGGTGACATACCACAATAAACAGCCGATCTGCATTCAGTCAGCACTGGTCCTGGGAGGGTTGGATAAAACCGAGGCATCAGGTAAACAGCCTCCCTTACACAATGCATTATTTATTTCCAGAATAGTAATCAAAAGCAGCGATATCTGGCTCTGGGTAATGTTTAATTACTTTGATAACGCATAATACAGCACAATTTTAAAATTTAAAGTTGAAATTTAGACGTTCAAACAGGAAATGGATTCCACTGGATTTGGCTCAGGGAAACATAATGAGCGGTGCTGTAAATAAATAAAACATAGCGTGAATTAATACATATCAAATAACAAAAACAAGCTGATTTGTCTATGTGAATGTGTTTAATTGTAGTTGTAAGGGAGGGATATTGTTCTGCCGCGCTGAGACTGTGTCAGTTTGGAGGCTTTGTTGTTTCGCTTGATCTGTAAATTTAATATTTCTTTTGTGTGTCGTGTCGAGGTGCTCTTTGCTCGAAGCTCCTTGTGATTTGAAAGCATTATTTCATGTTTTTTTTCTTCTGTATTTTGTTTTATTAAATATTGTATAGTATTACAGATCATGTGCATAATTTAGGAGCAACTGTACATTCCGAGTAAGTAAGTAAGCCAGTGCACTGCCTTGAGGTAATCCTGTTCCTGACACTACGTATTTCTTTTTTCTTCCCCTCAGTCACTGACTCACAACTACTGTTAATATAAAAGAATATGCTATTTTGTTTGCCAGCGGGCACAATCAGTGATGGTACACAGACGATCCCTAAATTCAGCCCCCACCCCCCCGAACTGAAGTGCACATAGCCTCTGGTCTCTCTTGCATCTCCAGACTATGTCAGATATCTTCCTAAAAGTGCTGAGCCTGACTGCCAGAGACAATTACTGTAAGCTAACAATGAAAAGAAATGGCTGCCTAAAGAAAATTTGGATGATGTGCTGAAGGACAGAAGAAAAGAAAAGCTAGCGGAGAAGAGGACACTTGACTTGAACGATAAGATGGGACTTACTGGAAAGATAAAGTGCTGTATAATAGTCAAGAAGAAGTTGTTTAACTCAGATACAAGGTCAAACTGTGGAGAAATCAAAGTAGAGGCTTGAGCAATATGAAGTACACTGTACACTGTATGTACAGACACAGGTAGAAAGGCCCTGTTCAGACTGTGGGCCCAGGTAGTTCGGTCGATCTGGCTCACACCAAATAGACCCAATGATCCACTGTGTCACGATCATATTAGGCTTTGTAGAAAAAAACCTATAGGATAGAAACTATCCTTGAAATCAAGTTACCGATTACTAGCCTACCCTGTCCAGTGACATTTTCAAAAGAATGGTACAAAAAAATGTATTGGTTAAGTATAGGGAAAGGTCATCTTAATATAACTCCTTCCTTAAAACAATCGGCACTTCTTGGTTAGGTTTCTGGAAAAGATCATGGTTTGGCTTGTGTACCTACTTCCTCAAAACATTCACTACTGGCTGTATTCTCACACTATACTCAAACCTTGGTCTCCTCGGTGGAAGACCTATGAGTACACCACCCAACCACCCTCGTTCCCCTTTGGTGTGGACTTTCTGGCTGACTGGATTGTGTTTGCCTGCCGGCCCTGTCATTATTGCCCCCTGATGGTACAGCATTTTCATCCACTTGTGTACTTTTTCGCGCTGCCAAACCATCACCCTCGCATGTTGACTCACTGGCCAGGAGCAAGGTGCGAAATGTAGGTATGAGATGACTGTCTGGACCAAAATCTATGCTGCCCTCTGGGTAGGAGGAATGCACGTATCATTCTATAGTTGTAGATAATGAATCACCCATAACACTTGTAGCGACAAACCCACGGAGAACTGTCACTCAGGACTGCGGCTCCACAGCTCTTTATGGACAGTTTTAGCTCAGTATTTGTGGCGTTTGGAACATTGAGACTATTGCATGGTTCACTGTCAGCAGTCTCACCAACAGCTACTAGCTACGGTTCCTGCAACAGTAGGAGGTGGCTGTTTCATCAAATAAGCTCTGAAAAAAATAGCACAGAATTTAGGAGCCAGATTCTGGTCAACTTTTACAGAGGAGCAACAAAAAACATCCCGACAAGAAACAGCAGAAACTGGCGTGGTTACTTGGCAAACACAACTCAAAATGGATGCTAATGGTACACCATTTGGTGTGTTAACAGGCAATTGTTTACTAATGCATTAGCCATTGCGCTAAGGTGATAATCTGTAAGGTTGGCTGCCTTAAAAGTACTAATCATGCAGCCTTATTTGTTTTCACTTCGTAGTTACCAGGTTGTCTTTCCAAAACACTTGTCAGATAGCCGGTCGATCCTTTAGAATGAGATGTAGCCAGTTGTCTTTAATGATGCTGAGCCAAATGCTCATAGCATCTTAGCGACTGCATTTTTGGAGGCTAATGGCAAAACAGTGAGCACAAACAACAATCCCCAGGTTGGCTAATTAAAAGTGGGCACTTGGAAGCCACGTAACGTTCTGAAACACAACTAAGTGATTAACACCATTCATATTTAAAGATGCCCTGTGAAGTGCCTCAAACTAGATATCTTCAGCTGCACGGGCAACAGTATGCAGTCAGAGTGAAAATGAAAATAACAGTGGATTAACAGGGAAAATGTTATAGATCCCACAACTCTTTAGCAAATATGTGACCTTTAAGAAGCATTCTTAATACTTAATGAGATTTTTATGGGTGTTTATGAGCTTAATGCTCCCATTTTCTCCGTCTGTTTTTAGATTACACTTGGTGTCAAATAAATGATAATGCAGTCTTGAATAAATAATGCCGCCACAGTTCACCCTTTTAACACTGTCGATGATTTATTCGTAATGTGAACGATCATAATTATTCATTTGAAAAGTTGTTGTTATTGTTCGACATGTCAGAGTTTCAAGTGATGTGTTTTGTCGGCGCATTTAGCAGGTGGCGACGAAGCTGCACGCCAAATCGGTTTCACAGAGACAATTACATCAGTAAGATAAAAAGTCAGCCTCCATGAAGCCATTCCTGCCTTTTTCCCCACGCATGCAGTCAGTTGGAAAGTATAATTAATTGTGTCAAACACGACGGCACAATCAAAATTGATGCTCAAAAGCAATTTGCATCAGCCTGAATCAGCTTAGCTAAAGTTGATTATGTGCCACCGTGTTGAAGGAACCCAAAGTTCAATTGAATTGATTCCAAAGTGCAACTGATTCTTTGCAATTTCTTAATTACTGCAAAATATGTGACTGTTAATTTCCTGATTGTCCTTTGCAAAGTGTTAAAATATGGCTCCCTTGATCAAAATCGGTGTTTGGAATACAAGTCTTTGCTCCAATTTGCTTTACCTGTCCTTCAGCTGTGTTACAGTTACAGGGTAGTGCAGCCGCAACTTCTCCCTGGCAACTCATATATAATCCGATATCCAGTCCGGGCACGTTATCCATAATACCGGTGTGAATGGATGGGGGTCGCTTTGTAAGTTCCTGCCAGGGCTCTCTATTTGTCTATGCTTATTTTACAACGGAGGTCAGTAGAAAAATCATCCAAAACAAACACACTGCGAGCGTCTTCACACAAACACAGCAAGTGGGCGAGGGAGGCCATTTGTTTCCTCAAGAACTGGACTCGAATAATACGTATTATGTGAGGCGGGCGCTTCGGCGCTGTGCCGAATGTACCGTCTCTTAGGAATTCAACAAGATGTATGGGGGTCCGCTTTGTTAGCAGGAAAGGACTCCAGTCATTTTCTAAGATTTAATATTGCCCAAAAGCACTCTTTCCCGTCCTCACAGTACAATTAAGACACTCTAAATTCTGAATCTTTCACACTCAAATGGTTTGAAGGGGTCATGTGGTTCTATTTAATGATGAAACCTCACTATAAATTGCGGATTAGAATCACTCCTTTATTCGAGGTATGTTAACAAGCGGTCTTGCTGCTAAAATGGCTGCAGTAATTAAAGTCAGAGGCATGGACTCATGTTTTATTAAAAAAGGTGGGCTACATTGTAAATAATTCTCAAAGTACGAAAAGTATAAGCCAGGTATATTGTGACGCTTTGTGCTAATATAACCGTCAGTGCCATCTCAGGGGAAGGCTTTCAATACAACGTCTTCAACTTCAAAAATGCACAGGATGTGGTGTAATGATAACGACAGAAACAAAAAAAGGTCATCTCCGAGACGCCGAGGATCCCACAAAGGCAGCGACGGTACGAGAGACCGAGGGGGAAGAGATAGTGAGAGCAAGTTCAGTGCCCTTATCTGTGGGAGCTCAAATTCCGCTCCATTATTTATCAAGCTCAGCAGACAACAGTTACTCACAGAGATATGTCAGGTCAGTGTTCTCTTTAACTTCAGCCCTAATGCTCCTCAACATGGCTCACTCTCGCGTCGGGACCGGAGTGGACACTTGCTGCTGCACAGTATCATCCCTCCCTCCCGTTTGCTCTCTCTCTCTCCCTCTCTTTTGTCCGTCCCTCTTGCTCCAAGTGCATTCTATCACATCGACGTACAGGCTCTCATTTATGTATAAGGCCGCAACAGGAACGCTTTTGCAACCCACTCCGGTTTGGCTTTCGAGTCCCTTCAAACCGGAGAGGTAGCTGCTGTGACCTTCAGAGCCGCAAATCCTGCAGTGCGACAGAAACTCCGCACAGCTTGCTTGTGTTGACAAATGTCATCATTAATGCAGCGAGTTATCACGGAGACGCGGAAGGCGAAAAGATCGACATTACCGATGGGAAAGTCAAGCTTTCTCTGCGCTCGATGCCTGCTCTCTGATTTTTTTTTTTTTTTTTTTTGGGGACAAATACATCTTATTCTGGCCAGTGAAGCCTGAGAATTAGTCTTTTTTTTTGGTCAACTGCAAGATAACTTGTCTGCCACTGGTCAGATTATTATGGCCTTCACAACTCACTGAAATATTATTACAATTATCAGAATCGTAGTGCAGTAACTAAATGGAAGACAGTGTATTTTCTTCTGATACAAAAGGAAGGACTGTAGATGCCCTGGCCTCCAGATCTTGTTCTCCAGATATAATAAAATGTGTGTTTGGTACAGACCCCAGCAGATGTGAGACCACCGGTGAAAATGACAAAAATTGTGATGCAAAAATCATCAGGAATCACATCGCAGTCATAATATCTGCCAAAATAGTCACAATCTGCTATTTTGGCAGTCTTTCCTTAAAGATATACAGTAACATTTCTGCACTACAACATCCCAAAACTAGACCTTTTCTGTTTTGTTTTATACCTC
>CAEMYA010000179.1:944461-970953 GCA_903131615.1 Diplodus sargus | reverse complement strand
TATGCAATGCATCAAGTCAGCAGAAAACCACATTCATGCAGACTAAGTGAAAACAGGAACTTTCAACTTTGGAAACACATGGGCGTCAGAAACTCCAGATGTCAGACTTTTTGGCTTCTTTCTTGTAGTTCAAAGGCATCGACAATGTAGGCTACCTGGCGATGCTTTGGACGCAGCGGTCAATGACATTCCTGGTTTCCAGATTCTGTCTTTGGCCCCTGCCTCATCACCTTTGCATGTCATGCAGGACGTGAAAGACCGCAAGCTACGATTGTAATGGGGTTCGACATGTAGTACGACGAGTCTCTGCCAAGTCACAGCAGGGACCGCGATCACCTGATCTGACATTGTGACCATCTGCAAAGACATAGTGTACTGTAAATTCCACCCCGACTACCCTCAGATATACAAGGAAAAAACCTGGACTTATGATCTAACTTGATGCCATTACCTTACCATTGTAAGGTGAGTTCTTGTTGAAAACATGTTTTTTGTTATGCTTTTTTTTTTGCCTGAATAGATGAGTAGCGAGTGATGTATCCTTCCAATGGACATCAGTTTCAGTTGAAATGGACAACACGTTCTCACTACTAACTTGCAAAATACAGCAGTTTGGTCAGCGAGCTTAACCTTTAACCCACCCTCTCTTATCAGTTTTACGAGTGAATGGTCTTGTGGTCAAGTTAGCAATTATTAATATGCAGCGCCCAGTAAGACTTTCAAAACAGCTTCAAATATTATCACATATTATGTGTTTTGGTCGCAGTAAGGTTAGGTTTAGGCACCAAAACTGCTTGGTTAGGTTTAGGAAAACGTCATACTTTTGGGTTCAATAAGTCTATTCAGCCACATCACTTATGTTTGATAACTTACTTGTATAAGTTAAAAACAAACCACCCATGACTCTTGGGTACCATCACGTTACAAACATTGGTCTACGAGAGGAAAGCCCAGGTTATAAATGATCAAACAACCCCAACCACCTCCACACTTGGACTTGTCTTGCTCTCTTTATTGCTGCACTAGTGGGGTGCTTCAAGAGAGATAACCATCGAGTGAAACTTAGAAGCGTCAGACTACTGCCCAGGCTGCTGTATTCCACACGTTGGGAGTGAAAATGGGTGGACAGAGCAACAATGGTGGCAGTTGCTTGGACCAATTAACTTAACTTTTCAAAGAAAATTAAGACATTTAGTGTTGTTGTTCTGACTCACAACAACCTGTGCAGCTGGATCAATCTGATCCACTGTTGTCACCATTGATTTGGCCATGTTTCATTATGACCATTATTACCAGAAGATAATGTCAACATTCTAGGTCCTTGGTTGGCTGGAAAAAAATGGCACCAGACTGGGACGCAGGTGAATTAAATTGCTGTTTAGAGGTAACTATGTATGCAACATCCCTCCTGGCATTTCCAGAAATACCAGTTTTTGACAACATGCCACCACTGATAACCTTCTTTTAGCTCTGGCTAGCTAACATGAAACTGGCCTGCATTCCAGCAGGCCAATAGCAGCAATACATACTCACACCAGCCAAACCAATTTAGCTCCACAGGTAGTCAGAAATTAGCAGTACATGAACTGATAGTGATGATGGCGGCATTGGTTAGCGTAACATCAGATAAAAACTTTTTTGAAATAATGCGAGCATGAAATTCATGCTGAACATCAAAAGCACAGCAGAAAAAAACTATTCGGAATAAACGTACCTTCATACACACACACACACACACACACACACACCATACATGCCAGATGTATTGGTGTAAAAATATAATCTGCTGTCAGTGGGTCGCACACTGGAACTCCAGACACGCTTCAGACTGATCAGCAAAGCATTGATCAGAGAGCCTCTCAAACCTCTTCACTGAACACACGCTAACAGTATGAGCTGTCTTACCTTACAATGGCCATTTACTCCTGTAGTTTTAGCACAAAACCACCCAGCGCGCACAATAAAAATCCATGGCTCTGTGTAAGAGCTGATTCTGCACTGTGGATGAGGTTTCTTTTATTGGGATATGAACATTTTCCACCCCTTACTTCATAAAGAAAAAAAAAACTTCACTTGTTGATTCTCTCAAGTCCTCAGCCATTTGTTTGTTTTCTACCTTCCGTGTGTTCTCACATCTCACTGATGACGTTGCTGGGACACATGTCTCCGGTTAGGATTTGGTTAAGTTTAGACAGCTTCAAAGGGGTGTAACAGTTTGGACCCTAACCCCAATTTTTATTTCAGACCCTTGACCCTAAACACCCGTGACATCATAGTTTCATCATCAAATCCATTCCACTTGTTCACTGAGAAAATGCCCAAATCAATGACAATCCATACCACGTTTTCACTGCTACCTTAAACCTAGGCAGATTGTCACATTGCACACACACACACACACACACACACATACACAGGCACTTCACTAACGCTCTAGTCATTTTGATGCGTGGAGCCAGGTGGTTTGGTTTAGGTGGGTCAGTCACTGTCACCACAAAAGGTTCAGGAAATTGTTAACTTACTAAATAACACATGTTGGTATTTAACTAAATGCCTAAAAGCTGTTATAATGTTATACAGCTAACTTGATGGATTTTCTCACATACACTGGTGAGTCGTCATGATAGTGGAAATGGAAGATGAATGTAGATTATGGGGGAATGCACAGGGGCTATTACACTACAGTGGCCTCTCTACTTCAGTGAGTTTGAAAACATCAGAAAAATGAACTGAACAGAAAGTGCAGTCACATGCAACATACAGAGAGCCTCAATTTAAATGCATAAGTGGTTAATAAAGACGGCACTGAATTAGTCATCCAGTCAACGTCTGTACTCACTGTACCTTTTCAACATCCTCAAAATATAATCTAGTGCCAAACACTCCAGGATGAAAATTAGAAAATGTACCCATAGTTTTTTCTCACGCTCCTATATCTAGATAAAAGTTTAAAACCACCTTTTAAAATGCAGCAGAATACAGGAAATGATCTGCTCTGCTAAAAACAAAATTCTGGGATGGAAACCTGGAACCCCATTAGGCTCTGACATACTTTGAATAATGCTTCCCACCAGATCGACTGAATTATCTCAGCAACAGCATTAAATCCAGGTAAAAAAAAAAAACAAACAAAAAAAACATGTTGGTCTTTTATACTAATTTTCAGCTACAAACTTTCATTTTGGGTTACTACAAGTATAGGATTACATGCTTACTGCACAAAGAACACATCTGTTTCCTCATACTGTGCAGTGCTGCAGCACTGTTTTCATCCTTTGTATGAAACACTTTGTTATAGAAGAGTCTCTTTAAGGCCCCTCCTCCCGATTACAAAGTTTGCTATGATTGGTCAGGTCACACATGCCCGACCCAGCACTGCCTAGACTTAGACTTAGACAACTTTATTACCTAACCCTAACCCTGCTAACACTAAGAGCATGCGTAAAATAGGCTATTGTGAGATTGGGAAAAAAAAACAATAACTGAACTGGCCTCCTTTAATGCCTTCATTCGTGATTTTATGGTGATTAAGCGGGCCAGGCTAAACCTGGAAGTTTAAGACCAGTAGGAGGGTTCCTGAATAGTAGTTCCATGAATATTCTCTACTTTCACCTCACTGAGGCTGTCCTGAACTGATAAAATAGTCTCCTGGAAGCAACAAAAACTACTTTATTATATCCCATTTCATTGGAGTGCCAATTCCTTGACCAGTGTACAAGTTAGCTGCATTCTGCCAGAAAAGAGAATTGTTGCAAAGCCTATAATCTTTGGGTGCGTTCAGAGAAAACGTTTAACACTTCCAACACAATAGCTACTGGGCTACCTCAGAGAGGATAAAGCTTCATATAATAACATTTTCAATTTGAATTGAGACTTTTAAAACTTTCCTTCAGCAGGGCCAAATATATTGAAGCAAATCACTGACATTTTACTAAACATTTATTATTGATGCCTCTATCATGTGACCATGTCCTAAAGAACTCTGTATTGAATTCCCTTACCACGTTGAATGATATTCCTTAACTTGTTTACATTCAAATAAAACTACTGCTGGGATAATTTTAACTGGCAAATTGTGTAAGACAGCAGTTTGGTTTAAAATTTCAGGGACATCGTTTGATGAGATGGTTATTGCAAAAATAAAAAATAAAAGTCCCTTTGTGTGTGAGACATTTCAAAATATGCATGAAGGAAAGAGGAGAGAGTGTCAGAAGTGTAATACAGAAGTAGAGCAGCAGATAGAAGGAGATCAGACACTCAGAATTCAATTCGGCTGGTCCGTCAACCCCGTCATTGGAGCCGCCATGCATGTAGAGGCATCGTTCCTCTGTGCACAATCATTATTCTGGACAAGGCAAAAGCATTCAGGTAAAAAAGAAAAAAAAAAGAAAAGTATCAACGTTGTGCAAGGCAATGAATGGGTAACAAGAAACAAAAACCAATAATGGCAAGCGGAGGGTGACCCGACAGAATGGATCATGAAGGGCAGCGTGTGTGCAAGAAGTGATTCTGTGTGCGGAAGAAGGAGGGAGGAAAGAGGGAGGAGGGTGTGCATGTGTGCAACGGAAGCGCAAATAATGATTTGTATGTAAATAACGCTCATCGTTTATTTGATGAGGTTGTGCCGGAGGCGTTTGTGATTAATTTAATGGGAGGTCTTTAAAGGTCTCATGGAAATTAAATGGATTTTTCTTTTCTCTTCATGAATTATAATGTGGGATTTTATCATAGCAACACAATAATACGTACCATTCAAAAACAACTTTATTTTTTTATAATGCGTCATTCGACGTTTTGCATACCTTTATGTTGCTGGACTGCAACCCAGGAACGCATGTAAACCTGGCATGTACTGCATGTCACGTGTAGGCACTTGTTTTGAAGCAATGATGTAGAAAATGAAGCTTACTGTTCTACATTAGCGGAACATTTAAAAGCGAGCATGCAGCCGCTCGAACAAAGGCAGTGAAGGAGGTCAGGGACGACGAAAGCGTGGAGATGTTTGCTTCTGTGAGTCAGGCTGTATACAGCGTGTCTGAGCCTGTGGCGGGGCAGAGAGCTGCCGAGAGTTTTGACGATGTTGTTGAAAGCTGACAACCACATAAATACACGCCTCATACCCGTGATACAGCCGCTGCTATCTTGGTAGACCTTCAGGTTTTTATACGGCAGGCGCTGCGAGGAGGAATGTGGGCCCTGGATTGTCAGGTGAGCGGCCCCTGCACCCTCGCTTTGCATGCTTTTATTTTCTTACTGTGTACCGACTTTTTATTAGATGCACTCAGCTACATCCAATACAACCAGGCTGTAATAAATCCTGCCTTCATGAGGCTTATCATATTGAGGTTTTTTTTTGTGGACACTCTTGTCATAGAGGTGTTGATTCAATTCTGTGGTCAAGTGTGTGAAGGCTGTTGACCAGCGCAGTGAACAGTTTGTTTTTCGGACAAGGCTTGTAAAACCCACACGTGGCACAAACCAACGGACAATACCAATATACATACTGACACAAGGGCATAGTTACTCATGCAGACCTCACACAGAGAAGATGGAGATGTGTTTTTGTGTCAACACCGTGACACATCCCTTCTTAAAGGGTCGCTCCACCAATTATACACATTAAAGTGGGTTTTGAGGAGACTAAATTGCATATTAAAAAAATAGGGCGATAAAGTCCTTTGTGGCTGCAGAAGAAGCTGCATGCAATCTAATAAACTTTCTCCAGTGATATCACTCAGTGGCTAAGTTGCTTTATGGGTAATGTTGGCACCAGGTTTTGAAAAGGAAGATGAATGTGTGAAATAAAAACAGATAAATAAACAACATCTCTAGTTCTGCTGTATCGATTTGATCATTAGGTTTTAAACTATCCATAATTAGTCCAACATTAATATGAGTGCTTTTCAAAACCTGGTGCCTACATTACCCACCATGCAATTCAACCATCACTTCGAGGCAGTTTAGCAGATCGCATGCAGCTTCCTCTGCAGCCACAAAAGGCTTTACACTTCTTATTTAACATGTTGTAATCCCCTCCAACACACTTTCGTGTGTAAAATTGGTGGAGTTACCCTTTGACTAGGCAACACCACAGGCACAATCCTTCTCTTTAGAGCTTTAGCCAACGCAGCAGAAAACAGAAGTCAGAAATATAGTGGAAACTTTCAGGGCCAAAAGATCCAAGACATATAAAGCAGGTGGTTTAGGGCTCTTTATCAGCACGCCGTCTTAAAATCAGTTCTGAAATGCACCGGAAGCCATTAAAGGGAGAGATGCAGTCCCCCGAGTTTGTTTGCGCTTGCAACAGGACAGAAAGGAGCTAAGATTACACATAGAATATTTAAACTTGCCCACCTTAAGGTCAAGAAAAGTCATAGTCATCAAACCTTTAACGTGTTGGACCCATTTATATTTTGTATTAGAATAAAACAAAGATAGGAGAAAAAAAACACATGTGCTCAGCAAAACAAAGAGGAGTAGGTTCTAGGACTTGATGAAACTCCAGGAGACAAACATGTACGCCAACATTCTGCTCTGCCAACTGACTTCCTTTTTCAGAGAGGCTTGAATTTGAACATATTGGAAACACACTTATCTTTAAGTCCTACTAATTGCATCAGAAACTACAGCTGCTGCTAATTAGTCTCATCGGACTGTACCATGTACACTAAATTTGGAGGGGGGGGGGTTGCCACCGGTTGTTTGCGTATCTCACTCCCTTTTGGCTTCTTCGTCATCAGCACTTGGGTTTTCTCTGTTGCTAGAAAATTGAATGTTAACATAGAATAAATGTGAAATCAGTAAAAAAAAAAAAATGTATATAATATATTGATGTTATCTCAGTAGTTATGAAAACCTGAATGTCTGCTTCTGCCTGAAACTCCCTCGTAGCTAAAATGAATGATAATAAGTTGCTGACATGTTCTGTTGTTAACGTATCTCACTGACACTGTTATCTGAAAACAACCTTTATAAAAATGTCAAACCACCTCGTCACATGTGAAAATCACAGTCGCTACTTTCACATGTGCACATTAAAAACGTAACTGTCCAACTGATTGATTGATTGAAATTGATTTTCTTCACATAGAAATGAAAGTTTCCGAACGTGAAATGCACATTTTTTACATGTAAATGACAAACACCCATATGCAAACTGACTTGCATTTATACTGTGTTTTTCTGCTCTACGGACTGTTCAAAGCACTTTGCAACTTGCCACATCCACACATTCCCATGCACATTCACACACTGACGGCAGAGGCGCTGACCTGCTCATCAGGACTAATCCACTGCTTCCCGACCAAACGCCCCCCTTCTATATTGCTATAGTACGGCTCAGCCATATACATATACAGTCACACAGATGGAGCAGCTATCCGCACTGATATGGGGATCAGTAACGAGATGAAAGACACTTTGACATGCAGCCAGAGCCGGGGGATTGGATCGCCAACCCTGCGATGAGCAACCGACCTCCTGATCCCCAGCCCACCCACGACTAGCTTCTTTTTCCTTTTTTTACACGTAGATTAGAATTTCCACGTGTGAACACAAACCGAGGCCCATGAAATCACAGATAATTTGCTCCCTCGCATGTGAATTCTAGTTGTTCACACATTTTCACAATGGGATTGGCTATTTTCACATGTGAACATCCGATTGAAGCATGTCATGTAGTTCGATGGTGCAACCAAACTAGGACACCGATACAAGATTGGCTGTGCGCGTGTCACTCATAGCGCCCTCCATTATCGAGGAACATTGCATTTTGTTTATAAGCCGGGGCATAGTGAAACAATCTATGGAGCTATTTTCTCATAGGTATCGACGACGCGTCTATCGCCGATGCACATTGCATTTTATTGCCCAGGCCTGGTTAGCGCAGTGGTGCAACCGCTTCTGTTCATATATCACTTGTCCCCTTGTTGAGCCATGACTGTGAAAAACCCAGGTGAAGGCTGACTGCGAACAATCGGCACTCCTTCTTATCGAGCCCCTATTCCCCTGTTATGTGTGCTCTGGTGGGGGTTCTGCTGTGTCTCCCCCTCTCTGTTTGCCTGCTCATAGCACCCTCCTCCCTCTCCACCTTGAGCACACCTGAGGGTAATTGGTGCTCTGGAGAGGGGGAGGTGATAAAATGGCAGAGAGTGCAGGAGCAAGGAAAAGATCACACACAGCAAGAGCAGCAGCACGCCTGTGGGGAGGGTTCTCCCCTCACCCTTTTGCCCCGTTGTTCCGAACAGGTCCCGCATCTTCTCATCTTTTGCTCTTATTGGCCGGGATCTTAACCCCTTTTTTTGTTTCCTCTTGGGTATTCTTTTGTGAGCCGCTTAATAAAGCTTGTTTAGTTGTTTACATTGAGTGTGGTGTCCTTAATAATGTTGCTTCCTCCGACCCCTTTGAGCCCAGTGTTTAGGTTATCATCATGGAGACCGTAACATCCCCCGGCCCATAAAGTACCATGATACTGTAACACTGGCCCAGTCCTGGAGGAAAAAAAGAAAACAGCCCCAGCAGCGGCAAAGAGAAACAGAAGAAGCAGTAATAGGTTTGTCAATGAGGCCATAGTCGCAGCTGGTTCACTTGGGATCCGGCGTGCTGTTTCCGGAGAGCACTTCCAGCTATTTGTGAGAAAACAGCACTAACATATCATAAGACATTTTTAGCGCACGGTGCAAAGCACAGCGAACAGACAAGTACGCCTCGCGATGATGCATTTGCGACACGTGCGAGGTTTGCATCTGGGCTGGGGAAGGCTAACACTAACTCAAGCAGTGTAATTGGGCAAGTTATATTTTAATTTGTTTGCTTTGATAGATGGCGTACGCAGAATGCCTCTTGCACCGCTCTGTGGTTTCTGAAGAGAAAAATAACTACAGTTGAAATGATCATACCCTCTGGTTTATTATCACGCACTGCATCACTGAGGAATTCTACATCATAAATAATGCACCTGAATTTTTAACAATATGCAACTTTTGCCATTGCCTTCCAGGCTTTCTGATTTATGGCAGGATGCAGCGCCGGGCCCCGGCCCCTGCTGAAAACATATGCTTTAATGTAATAATTCACCGTGAACCTAACAGAGATCTATGATGCGAGGGGACACTGATAGTACTCCAAGGTACACACTCACTTCCCACTGTACCAGTGCTGCAGGTATTACATAAATAACACCTAATTGGTCCGCCCGCAAATAACAAAAGTTTGAAGAAGATAACGGACGTAACGTAACGAAAAACTGACTTAAATAAAGTTGCTGTAAAGTCCTAAAATTCACACTAATTGATGCCCCACTCGCCCACGCCGAGGTCGGATGACTGAGCGTTTCCCCGCACAGTCCTCTCCCAGATATTAGCATGATGAAAGGAGCAGAACAGTAGATACTGTCTGGGGAATAACTGCTGGTTGATTTTACCATGTGACCTTTTTCCAAATAGCCTCTCAATGCTTTTTCGTTCTATCTTTTTTCATCATGTGTATTACGCAACCGTATTACACCGAGGCACTTTGCCGGGGAGTGAGCACGGGGAGTTCAATGTTGTGTCAGGAGCACTTGGGCTGGAAACGCTGTTCTTGATTGACAATGACGGGTCACACTAAACGTCTATCCTATTAAAAATTCGGGTCAGCATATGATCACCGCCGTCACACATAACAATGTGCATTTGTTTGAACGTTTTTTTTTTTTTTTACATCCCGCGGGGTTTGTTCTGGTGACAAAAATATGGAAGATGGAATAGAGAACAGCAGCTACAGGCAGATGAGAGCTCTACAGGAGGCTGGTCCACAGAGGGAGATCATACACTGTACTTCATTGTCTCTCCTCTACATCTTGCACACTATAGCCTGAAGTGTTAACAGTATATAACAATGAGATTTTTCTCTGGGATTACAGTGTGCGGTGGCTGAGCCTGGGGATTGTGGCTGGACGGATGAATCCAGTCTTAGCATCTGCTTTTGAACAAATCAGCTCTGTAGCTGGGCTACACTGGATTACATGCAAAAGCTGTGCTGTCACACATTTAACAGCATTATGTCCAAAGCCATAATATAAAAAAGAAAAAAGAAAAAAAAACATTAAGCAGCACAACTTTATCATATTAGTATCAGTGTAGTTAATAGTGAGTAAGCATCTGTAAACATTTCCAGAGTGGAATAACATGGCCCGTTCTGTTTTGGGTCTCACAGCCATTTGCTTTCCAAGCTAATGATAAAAAAAAAACAAAAAACAAGTGGTTCACTGTTGTTTGACCAACAATCTGCATTTGCCCTTGATAATTCCTCTGACAGTTCAGTCTCCAGGCACCATCAGATGTCATAAGCGTTGTTAGTTAGGCTCTGGAAAGTTTGCCTCTTTTTAGTATTAAGTATCAACATTGGACAAAAATCCCTGTATCTGGTGTTTTTTTTGTTAACTTTTTGTTAAGATCTTTACCTCATACCAAACTCCCCAGTCAACTTAAGTATTTTTCCACCTCTATGGCAGCCTGGCATCACTAGACCAGTTCTCCAATGCCAATTAGTCTAGAAACCTCTCAGCTCGTTTGTGATTTTCAAGGAGTGTTACGAATGGGCGCACACCAAAACACCTTTCAAAGCAATTGGATTGAGCGACAACCAATCAGAGCAACAGAAAAATGCCAACAGACTCAAGCATGCTGAAAGGAGCTGTGATTGTAGCCAAGTGCAGCGTTGGTATATCTTTGAACATACATACATACATACATACATACATACATACATACATACATACATACATACATACATACACGTGTGCATGCTCACATAATTTGGTATCTAAATTAAAACTGGAAAAGTTTTGGAATTGGTGTATGAGCTGAAATGGCTGCTAATGCATGGGGCCAACTGCGCCTGTCAAAATCAGTCTCTGAAACTGTGGCTCAGACTAAGTAGATTGTTGTGCCTGACAACATCATGGAAAGGATCCATTTTTGTTCAAGACCGAAAACCCATTTTGGATAACCGTAAGACAGAGCTGCTGTATTGGGCTCCTCAAGGCCACCAGACTCTGTTTTCAAAAACAGCAATTTTACCTTGCAGGTTGTCACCACACATTTGATTCCAACTTCATAGACACATAATAAAACTCACCAAAACTGTCTTGGTTTGTCTGGTTAGGTAAGGAAAACAGATGTAAAAATCAGTCTGAACGGGAGGAGGACAAATCTGCCAGAGCAAATAAAATATGAGCTTGCAGATGTGTCTGGTTCCTGGGCTACTGATACTTTTAGTGTGGTTAAATTTAAATGAACTGCAGTTAGATCCAAAGGGGCTTTACAATGTCTCTCTCATTCACACTCACCGATCGAGGGAAGCTACTTTGGAAGGTACTGGCTTAATAATGGAGCAGTTTCAGGGTTCAGTGTCTCTCTCAAGGACACTTACAATATGTGGACTGGAATTGCTGAGGATGGAACCACCAACCCTGCGATTAGTGGATGACCACCGTAGCTACATCTGCCAAACTCAGGGACCTAAAAGTACTTTTGTTAAGCTTTAGATGCCTAGACCCAAACCATGGTCTCTGGCGTCAAAATCACACTCAAGCCACCCATAACCTTTTTTATGTCAAAGTCACTCCACAAAGAGATACAGCGGAATTCAATAATGCATACATGTGGTGCTTGAAGCTTGTTAGCGAAATTTCAAACTGCAATTTCCAACTTATTGCAATGTTGAACCATGAATGAACATGGACCCTTCACAGGGGCTTATCTTTACCACCCCCTCCTGTCTCAAAGCCGATGGATTCCCCCTTACCGGACTCTCCACTGGGTCTAGAACTAACTCGGTTTGATTTGAATTCTAGTACCTCCATTAGTGAATCAGTTTTACGTCGCGAAAGCATCGAAACAAATTGAGTTTTGCTGTATAAATGCCTCTGTGGCTCTCTGCCACAGGATACCATCATGCTACTTGTGTCTTTGCCACTGAGACTTTTAGTTTATCTGCTTGTTCATGCCGCTGCGCAATGCTCAAATCGACAGGATGGCGGCAAGGTAGGAAGCTGCGAGTCATTATCTATGTAGAGCATCACAGTGGAGTGACAACATCACAGTCATCCACTGCGAAATCTCGACTTCTGAACGGCAGCCAGCGTTGCACGTTTGATCATTTCCGTTCGCTTTTACATTACATTTGGATATGAACGTGTTGATTAGGCGACATGACTTAACACCTCGACAAGATATGTTCCCGTGCAGTCAAATGCAGTGTAGCCTATTACCCGCAGCACAAACAAATCCATTAGGTGCTTTTGTCGGCGAATCACACGGAGCACATCAATCAACTCCAGCCTTTTCTGAACTCGACAATGACTTTATTTCTCACATCGCGGAGGAGTCTCTGTATTCCGTATGCATGTGCCGCGACAGTGATTTCCCCTGACAATCCGCGCTACATTGAGGGGGAAAAAAGGGAAACCGTGTGATCAGCGAAGACTCTGTGACGGCGTGCGACTGAACCTTGGAGGGAGACAAGGCGGAGGCAAACAAGGGGTTTTTCGACGGTGTGCGGAGGGGTGCAGAGGGTGGATGTACATTCATAAAAAAAAAAACATTGCCCAATCAAACGGTTCACTTAATTTACTATTTGCTATGTCTGGTTTACAGTCTGCAAAGTCCGTAAAATTCCTAAATGTCCTCGTGGCGGCAGATGGAGACAGAAATGAGGAACGTTTAATCAAGCTTTGCAATACCACTGTGATGAAAAGGTTTTGATTCGCCGCCTTGAGAGGAACTCAGACGGTGTTTACGTACCGCTGTGTTCTTGATGACAACAGATTAATACCATCTATGAGCAAAAGGTGATGATTGGAAACCTTTGCGTCATAAAACACGGATAATCTAGGACGAGAAAGTCTGAAGAAACTGACAAAAACAACTCAGACTGCTGTGAAATAAGGGGGTCTTGTGGTCAAAGGTGAGGTAAGAGGGATTGTTGAGGATTTATAAAATTGGCAATAAAAGAATGGGGTTCCTTTCGGGGGCCGAGGGTCAGGGGTCCTCTGCGGGGCTGGGGGGTCAGGGATCAGGGGTCGTGCAGCATTATGATGGTTAACGTTGACAGGGTCAGCGCAGAGATAAAGTGTTTGCCTTAGCTGCACGGGATGGTGTAGCCCCGCTGCAAAGTTTTATTTCGTGACTATGAGTCCCGAGGGAGCCCTGGTGGAGCAGAGCTGTGTTCAGGGCCCACGTTGGCAGATCTCCCATAGCTTCTGCACGCTTGATATAGGGCCAGACGATCTGCTGTGACAACTCCTTATTAAAATCTAGTGCGTTTTTTTTCTTTTTTTTTCGCCTCCCCTCCCCTCATCTCATCTCTCCTTCTCTCTTCCTGCTTTTCCCCTCTGTTCTCTCCCACCTCGAACCACTGAGGGGGCCGGGGGACCAGGGAGAGGACATAAATTCACCGAGCAGCTCCAGGCAAGGTCTTCATCAGAAGCTCATTTCTCATCATTTTACCTAAAGTCAGCAGTCTGCCTGTATAATTACACCAGGTTTTTTAGTGAACACATCTCAAGGAACCCCCACTCGCCATTGTTGAGATGTTTTTGCACAATTAATGGTTCGTCGGTGATGAATCTCCCGGTTGATCTGCGACAGGAGGAGCGGCGGGTGCCGAGGAATAAGAAAAGAGAAGAAAAACTGTCTTGACTGCATTAAACATGAAATGGCGTCATTATGTAAAATTGTGATAAATTATGGAAAGGACGTCCATCCTTTATGTAAAATATGCCTTAAATAGTGCATGGCCAACACAATCCATGTGTGTGTACACCTGGTCTCTACAACATAATAAGCCCTCCATATTTATATTTAAAAGAGAAAACATCTGCGTGACACATTTCTGATATTGATATATTGAAAAAAAAAAAAAGTATTGAAAAGAATGAGAATGTGTGCATAAGGTCGCCCCTCTGGAGTTGATGACTTTGCTCTCGCCCTTTGTCCTTGTTTCATTAGTAATTACGTCGCCGATGAAATATTCATTCAGTTTTAACTAGCCGCCTTTAGAGCTTTGGGTTATAATGCCCTGTCAAGAAGGTCAGGATCAATTGAACAAATACTAATAGTGACCAAGACATCAGCTATATACTGTACATTTGACTGAAACAGCCCTTGCCATAAAGCACTAGAGTGTGTGTGCGCAAGCGCGTGTGTGTGTGTGTGTGTGTGTGTGTGTGTGTGTGTTGAGGTGTGACTTTGCAGTGATTAATGTCCTGTGTCCACACTCTGTGAGAGGGAGATAATACAGGAGGCTGTGGCCTTTGTGTTCTCAGTTTGTGTTAATGCCTGCACCTATCAGGAGATTTTAAAAGGGTCTAAGGAATCACATTTGCTTGCGGATTGGCTGCCGCGGGAGCAGGACCCCCAGATTGGGAGAATAAGATTGAGGTGCGAAAAAAAACCAAGAAGATTATTTCTTCTAAGAAATCCACATACTGGATATTGAGCTGTTGGCCGTTTGATGATATGATATTAAACAGGTTATGTTTAGCATAATAACATGAAGAGCTTCTTCGAAGGGCGTCTGATTGGCCTTGTTTGACCATAATATTATTATCATGGGAAGTTATGTCATTCATATTTTAGATCTAATTGATACGTACGACAAGAACATTTTAAACTTGATATAAGACGGTTTCAATTAAATACAGCCCCAGGGGAGCCGGGATTCGAACCGCCCCTACAATCAAAATACAATAATATACACAATAAAATGTTGCTATAAAATGAGAGATAAAACAATAATAATGTGACTATTATGACGTCATAAGTTTACGCCTTACGCTGGCTAGAACATCATGATTAATGTTGCTTTAGGATGATCTCTGTTCATGAAACAGAGACAAAAAACAGCATTTGGAACAGGCTGTCATAGGTGAGTGGGTATAGGGGACTCAAGAGACCAGAGGTTTTATACCATCTGGACAAACTATTATGCCATTCATTATATGGCGTGTGTTATATAGAATCACATGCACGTTGGTCAACTTTGTTCTACCAAGTGCAGCAAGCATGTTAAATGTTGAATTTAATATTCATAATTCATCTGCATGCACAACCCTCTCCTGGCAGTTGTCGACTGGTGAAAGACAAAGCAGGAGTCGCTCCTCTCAGACCTTGTCCCACTGTGCCAGTGTGCAGCAGGAAAAAATCACAAGGGCAGCCAAGTTTAAGAAGTGGGCGTGTTTTTTTTTTTTTCTGGGTGTAAAAATCCTTAGCACACCCACCTACTGAAAGCTAGCATTTCTGCTTGCCTGAAAAATGTGAAAGGGGAGAAAAAAAAAAAAAAAAAAGCATTGTTTTTACAGGCATTGTATACGATACACAGCAACACTGTACACATCAACAATCAGAACACCTCCCCCAGCATCCCCGCAGGAGTAAGGGAAAAGGGAGAAAATAAAACTTCATCGAAGACACACCGTCTCTCTGTTTTTCACACCACCATTCATTCAACCACAGCAAGGCTACTGTGATGAAGATGACATCAGATGTCCTGTGAGTAGATGGACACATATCAACATGTGCCTTGTACCTAAAGGTGATCCATAAAATCTGTAAAGAGTAATGCAATAGTTACTTTCCCAGGTAACTAGAGACTTTTATAGTGGAGTAATTCAGTTACTAACTCAGTTAATTTTTGGGGGAAGTGACTAATAACTATAACTAATTATTTTTTAAAAGTAACGTGCCCAACACTGTTGCCAACAATGTCAAATGAATATCAAAAATTACATTTCTTGGTTGAGATCTTCAACATGGCATGCTTGTATCTAAATCTGCAGTTCAATGACGTAAAAGCAGGGAAAGGAGAATCTGAAAGAAAGTTGAACAATTCTGTCAGACCGAATTAACATATTTGGCTCAAAATCAAATGAGAAGCCCTCAAACATTTGCTGATTTCACAGTGGAAATGTCCTGAGCCCTCCTTGACTTAATGAGTACGTGTGTCAAAGTCTGCAGTGCGGAACTGGCCAGAGGAAGTATCAGCAATACAGATATAAAAGTGAAGAATAATGGAGAACAGCAAAAAAAAGGGGAAAAAAAATAAGGATCGGAGAAAAGATGAGAAAAAAGAACGCATAAAGATTGTGCTGACGCTGGAAAAGAAGATAAAGTTATACGAAATAGAGTCGGACAATAAGAAAAGATTTTAAATTTAGAAAAGCCAGAGTTTTAGGCTGCTAGGCCCACAATTATTTTCGAATTCAGATGAAGGAGAAGAAGAGGCTGAATGTCTCAGTACAAAATGGGAAAATGAGGTTCCCCCAGGCTCTGGTTGCAGTGGTGAGCTGAGACTACAGTGTGCCAAAACTCAGAAGTACTTTCACTTCATTTCTGAATACAGCATTGAATGCAGCATAGTACAACACGCAATGACATATACGTGAGAGCTCAATCTAGCGCTATTCAGTTCAACCATCACTGAAAGTCATCTGTTGACGGCGTTTCGTAAAGTCAAAAGATTATAAAGGGCACTCAATAGATTTATGTTTGACCTTATTCTGTCATGTATTTATCACATTTAGTGTAACATGATATGTTATATGCATTGTCTGGTTAGACTTCCATAATAAAGCTTGATGGCAGATGATATATCATACTTCTGGACTGTTAGCATTTGCAGACTTGCAGTTAATTTTAGGCACCAGAACTACTTTGTCAGGGTTTAACTACAAAAACTACTTTGTTAGGTGTAGGAAAAGATCATACTTTGGGTTAAAATAACTTCATTTCACGTAGCTAATATTTTCTATGCGAGTCACGTTAGGTAAGTTGCTTACGTAACTGAAGTTCAATCAAATCAACTTTGACTCTTAATCACACAGCGTATAGCCCATCCAACCGTCCCCAGATCTCGACCTTTCTCCCACTTCACACTGCTGCACTAGCGGGGCGCTTGAAGAAGTGACGTAAGAGAGATAACTACACTGTCGAACCTAGAAGCGCAAGGCCACTGGCCAGGCTGCTGTGGTTGATAGGTTGGCTTGAGAGTAAGCTGTCATGCGCACATAACCTCACATGGAAATGAGTGAGTGGTAGTATTACAAGCTTTTACTTTACAGAGGTAGTTGTTGAGTGCAATGAAAGCTAGTGGATGCCCATTGTTTTTTTTTCTTTCTGTGGTGTATTACTTAAAATCCAAAGGACAATGAATCTGTGTTAGTCTTACAATTTACAGAAATAATGACATGCATAAACATGTCATTTGATTTAGCAGCATTTGATTGACCTATAAAATGTTTGTCTGGTTGCTCAGTGGTCTGATATTTGCAGTGTTTCTGGGTTGAAGAATCGAATTCCAGGAAAACCAATTGCCAAGCATTTCAGAGCACCCAGTCCTGACTATATATAACAATCAAGGTCAAAATGTCATCCTCTCTGCAGCAGGAAATAATCATTGATAGAGTTCGGGTTGGGTGGTTTGGACTCCAAGATGCTGGAATTCATCAGTAAGTGGAGCTGTGACTGGGTTGAGGTGTAGCATAGCTGGCATAGGCCTGTTGATCTCTATTTAAGAGCACTTTAACATTTGCATGTGCTGTAAGTGTTCAGCAACTAGTAGCAGTGTAACCTCACTAGCCGTGTTCTGTGACGTGAGGCTGCCCCTCACAAGTTTGCTCTGCCAACAGGGTTGTGTAGGATTAGAGCGCAAAGCCGAATCACTCCACTTGTGTTGTTAGTGGAACAGGTCAACCGAGACCGACCTGCCACCCCTACCACGTATCCATCTCGCTGAGCAGTGGGAGTGTATTGTTGGGCAGTGCTCTGATAGGAGCCTACCAGCCTTAAACAAGTTTTCCCTGATTTCCCACACACAAGAGAGTTGATACGTTCACATCTGCCACATGATTATTTGCAGGAAAACTTCTTGATTGTAAAGTGACAACAAAGACATTAAAATATACAGTTAATAATGCAGCATCACTAACATACATTCCTTTTCTAGTTCACATACCCCAGCCCCCCCCCCAAAAAAAAAGTCTACCAAATCACCCCAGAGCTATAGATCAGAATAATGTACAAAAAGGACTTGATCACAAGGTTTATGCTCAGAAATGTGGTTGCGTCCCACTCCCATGTCTTTGAAAGCTTGAAAGACAGCCTTATAGCAAGGGAGCGCTAAGTAGAATACAGCATGTGTGGGAGCAGCAGCACAGCTAAAGTTATCTGAAATGCAGTAAAGCCTTCAAGCCAGTTTAGAAAGTATGCCGACCTCCCGTGGAGCAGATCGGCAGCATCATATTCCAAGTGCACAACAGCAACAGCGAGAAAAATGAGTTGACTGACAAAATGACTGACAAAGGTAAATGCAGCAGTCGGGTTTGACCATGACATTTAAACCGACCCGCAGAAAATGTAGCTTGTAGTGGAGAGAATCTCACACTTTTAAAGCTTGTGTCTTTTTAATTAGACATTGATTATCCTCAGCAAGAGAAGATCAAGGCTTCTCGTGTCTTCTCTTGTCTTCCTATTCTTGCACTGGTCAGGAAGGGCTTGCAAACATAGTTGCTGGGTGGGGATGTTCAGGATCACAAGTGGTGCAAATAAGCAATGCAGCAATTTACCTTGCAAGGGATTTGGATTTGCCTGATCTTGCGATCTTGCAAACCTATCTTCAGGTTATGCGCTTGTGACCAGACACACAGTGGCGGTTAGAGAGAGAAGAGGGGTGACAAACGATGCTGTAGCATCAGTTATATCTGAACTGGAGATTACATGCAATTGAAGGAAGAGCGGACAACAGCACTGAAAGCTTGGTGGAAAAGATATTTGTATTCTACTCCCGACTTGTTTGGGTAAGATTTTGATTCCCCAACCGGCACCGCCGGCGGTAGCGCTTCCTCCTCTTGATCTGATTGGTTGAAGTTTGCCCATGATAGGTGGTGATGAGTGATACTTTGTCCAATCACTTGTCAAGTCCACTTTTTCCAAAGATCTCATAGCAGGGGCATTTCCAGATGGTCATCTGAGTTAATCAGCATTGTCATTGCAGGTGGACGACAGGGTGAACAAAGAAGTGTTAGCCTGAGTGCACACAAGACCAAAATACTTGTAAAGAACATCTGCTACAGCTGGGTTTTGAAAGTACTAATCATCAGCTGGAAGAGAGACGACAGCCGAACCTCTCTTCTGTTATCCATTGTCGCAATTCATCTAACATACTGCCAGGGTGTAATTTAGTCACACTTAAGAATTTGCCATCTGTAATCATTTCCATTTGTTTGAAATATGAAGAAATCACTTAGGTTGAGGTACATGGACATGACATCTGACTAGGATGGATTGATCAGTTTCAGATTTGAATGAGGCTTTGGTAAATTCTGCGTTTCCTCGCGCCTTCAGTGGGCTAATGAAATGTCACACAATTGCAGAGGACAAAAAAAGCTAAATCGTGTCAGCGGTAGGCTAAAGATGCACTGAGAAAAGGAGAAGGAGGGGAGCAGAGAGGATGAAAAACGCAGGGAGGATCTGTTTTGGAGGACGCTAATAGAATCTTACAATGTGAATGAGTGGAGGGGACAGTAACCAAATGAGAATTCTACATTGATCCTGACACACAAAGGCCTTTTGGGACAAAGCGACAGAGGGAGGAATATAACTCGCCACAAAAAAAGGGAGGAAATTAAAAAGTCATTCTCGCAGGGTTGTGAAAGGCGAGGTTTTATAAACCCCTGTCACATACTCCCAATAGGCATAACCCCATTTTCATATACAACTAATTTAATCAAGGTGACTTCTCCTTCCTGCCTCTCCCAGGATGAAGGCGAGAGTTTGCAGTTCCCCTGTGCCCACAAGCCAACATATGCGAAGATTTGTGTCTGCGGTTCATCCCCCAGTATAGGCTCAGAGCGGCAGGATCTAATCTGTACCGTGGATAGCCTCTCCTCGCCCATATTCTCCCGAGGAACCTTGTTGTTTTAATGACCGCCCTAAAACTTTCCCTCTGTCATGTCCAATATTTCCTATCTTTTGAAGGTCAGAAAATGAGTTTGCAGTTGGCACGAATTCCTCTATTACAGCTGCTAACATAGAGGAGCTATTGTTAAATATAACTATTGAAAATCCAAAATGAACCGCAGTGACTTTGTGGGCATTTATGCAAGTGAAGCAAAACAATGAGGGGAATAATAAGACCAATATTCATGGGAACACTTTGGGATTGCATATCGGACGATTAATATAAAAACAACCTTTGCCGTAATTGCATTGTTGCTAAGTTGTAAGTCTTATTCGATCTGATTTTGAGGCTTATACAATACAGCCAAACTTGTGAAATGAACCATTACCAAACGAGACCTTCAGTCAAACAAACAAGTTTTCCCTGCATCTTCCCAGTGGATATTTGTCTTTTCTTTCATAGTCTGAGTTGGATTTGTTGTGAAGATATAAGGACAGACATAAAAAAAAAAAATGCATTTCTTGCAAGCATTGTTTCAAAAACAACCCCATCATCCAATCAAAGCTATGCATAACACATCCGTCATTCCATCCGTTCTTCAGATTTTCATGGTAATGTTTTTCCCGTTCGGATCTTCAAAGGCCTATTTCAGGACACAAATTAGCTGTGACAGAGTCAACCATGTGACCAAGAAGAAAGCGAGTTAAAATGAAATCAAAGTCTGCTGTGTCAGTGGATGCCGTGGAGGGGTTTGTGGTTTTGTACAATTAGCTTGGTAAACAGCTGCTCCTCACACATCAAAGAACCGGCAGCACGAGGCTAAAAGGATGTGTGAGCAAAGAGGAAGTGCAAGGATCAGGTTCTTTATCCTGACCTTACACATGCCAGTGGTGGGGAAGGAGTGCAAAGTTACAGGAGACGTTACACGAGGAAAACATGGAAACATGCTATGTATGAAGGTTACCATTGAGTGATTCAAATACATAGCATGTATGAATAAATAAAATAATTTATGTTCATATGGAGTAATTTAAAATGCTTAGGAGTTTTTAATCTATTGTTGCGCAATCTAATTGCTGTTGGCACAAATGATTTAGACATGCCAGCTGTATGGCTCTGTGGGGAGCAATGCTGGCCATTTTTACTCAATACTTGTATATTTGGGCTAAGAAATAACATGCTAAACTAAGATGTCGACACTGTAAACATGCAGCAACACATGAGCGCGTTAGCACTGTTAATATTCTAAACTGTATAACCAATAGCAGACAGTGCCATTGTGACGTCACCTATCAGTCTGTGCCTCAAGGTTGGCATTATGGCCATCACCATCTTCGGAGCCAGAAGTGACAATATTTGGACTTGGGGGTGGAGGATAAACTGATTGGATCTAATTAAAACCTGATGACACATCGTGGTAACCACCTGCCATTCACAAAGTAGAAAAGCTCTAAAGCACATCGTCTATTCTACTCTAAATGGGAACATAAATGACAAAATGACAATCGAGTTGACTTCAAAGTAGTAATTTAGACCATAAACCAATGAGGAAACGGATTACTGAGGTCATACATCGAGTGAGGAGTATTATTTTCTCATAAGCTTACATACAATACAACTTTACTTCTAAACTAGTGGAGTTGCTACCTGCCGGCCATTAGAACATTATTCAGGTTAAAGGCACTAAGCTGTTGGCCTTCAGACACGGAACTTCTGTTCAGTTGTCCTCACAAAACCACTTGCGCGGCTGTCAATTCCCTGTCGGCTGGTCTTTTACTGTAAAATGCAACATTATGGTAAAATAACCTTACCTAACCCTGTTAAGAGAGTACAGTACGATAATTGATTTCCTTATTCCAAACATGTTGAAAAGGTTAACCACACGACTTCCTCTCTGTTTACATTTCTAAAGGCCTTCGTGGGTGCAGACTTGGATGTTTTAATTCAGCAGAAAGGTAAGTTTTTATCTGAGGAGCAAGGCGATGGCTCAGGGTAACAACTTCCTCTAAAGGACATTTTCTTCCCTTTTTCGTCCAAGCCACATGAAAATTAAACACCACAAACAGAGAAGTAGCTTCTTTAGTGTCCTCCAAACCCCTTAAACATTTACTGCTTTAATCGAGTGTGGTTTATATTGCATCCATGCATACTAAACAGCCACGCAGAGACGACTCAAAAAACAGGGTTTTTCTGTGGTAGGAGCTGACGCCGACCATGGGAGAGCTTAGATGTGACACCTTCATGAAGTGAAAGCTGAACTAGACAAATTTCCAAGATTTATTTTATTGATCTTTGCAAGTGTTACCCCCATGTTTGCACACACATGCACACACACACACACACACACACACGCACACACACATACCTACAGAAGAGCGGTTGATTTATCTAAATGTCCATGTGAAAAGGATTTTTTTCAAGTCTTAGTTTGAAGGCAAAATATAACTACAATATGCTTTGTTTGGTGCCACCAAAGAAAAGATCAATGGATTATACTTAGATGACGGAATACTGATGAAATTCGTTGCTGTGGGGAACACTGGTGTGCTGGAGAGCAGAGGCAAGCGGAATTTATGATAATTTATCCAAAGGCCATCAGAAAGTCAAAGGTCATCGTGAGGGTTTCCATTTCATACAAAATGTCTGGCAGGGTCATGTTTTTTAAATTATTATTATTTAATTGTTTGTTTTATATAATAATATATAGTAATAAAATCATTTTAAAAATATATTTTAATGATTGGATTATTGAGAGCCAGTCTTTTATCATCTTGCACCCCTTTGTGACACTTTGTCATATACCATGACACAGAAGGACAGACAGCCTGCCAGGACGGTAGACTGACAGATAGATTAGATCAAATAAATAAATGATGTGCATGAAATCATAGCCACGCATATCTTAAGTCTCTCTGTTTCCTCCCAGAGGAGGATGGAGACAAGTGCGGGATTTCAAATTTCAGGCTTCTAACGCTCTAATGCAGTTTCACCTCGTGGGACCCTATTAGTCGATGGGTCACTACACACTGCACCCCGAACAGAACAGACTCCTGTGCCCATGCCAGAACTTGTCTTGATTAATTATCAACAGAGGCCATATCCAGCTGTCACGGGCAGGAAGCGAGACAGAGCGAAAGAAAGCGAACATAACTTCCACTTCTCCTACTAATGATGCTGCTAATGCCGCTGACTCCATACGTTGAGCACCCCACGGAACAAATGATAGAAGTCGCTTTGCATAAAATGAATTATGAACGTGCCAAAGGGTCATATTTAGCTTTACACTTCCTGTTGTTGTCTTTGTCTTGCCTGTGTTTTATTTTTCAAATTGGTCCCAGTTTGTTTGAAGGTAAGGAATGCAATCCTGGAGGAAGATGGCTGATTGTTGAAATACCAGTGCTTTGGATTAGAATTCTGGGGCAATTGCTGACCCCAGTATTTGACAACCAGAGAATGAGACTCAACAATCAAGTATCTTTCTCCAGAATTGCCTTCCCTTCCTTCAAGTCAGTGTTTTCCCTTACTCTGTTGGCTTGTCTGCCTTTTCTACATCAGTTCCCCAATCCAGTGTTTGCGCCTCATGAGCCTTGATTGTTCCTGCTTTTGTTCCCCATGGCTTTCTGTTTTGTTCTAAGGTTTTGTATTTTTTCTGTCATTTTTTCTTGGATTCTTATCAGCCTGCATCAGTTGCCTTGCCTTTCTGTTGCCCCCTTTGGTGTTTTTTGGATCCAGCTTCATTAATAATGCTCACTTTTTGTTACTTCCACTTGCCTGCTCGGAGTTTACTTTGGGTCCCTTCTGGAAACTATAACCCTATAACTTGTCAAATCTACTTGAATGTTTTCAACTGAATGAGGGGCAAGCACATGGCTGGCATGGTCTTTTCTGTTTAAAATGCACAAAAGTGGAAAGTACAGTAAGTAACCGCCCATTTTTACCTTAAGTGATTATGTGTTAGATCTCAAGTGTACAGCTGATAGATATGTAGTTTGTTTAAATGACACAACAGAGGTGCATATTTAACGGGTTCACTGTGAACATGCAGCGTAAAACGTTTCATGATGCAACAACAGTGGTAGTCTGACACTTGCCTGGTGTTGGAGGCAATATTAGCTGAAGCTGGGGCTCTGTATTTCCTTCTGACTATCACCCACAGTCTGTTTCTGCTTCTCTGTCCAAACCTATCACTCTATTTGAGACTGAACCTGTCGCCCTGTTTGAGGCTCATTCTGTCTCTCCGTCTGAGATCGACCCTGAGTCTCTCAGTCTGAACCTGGGCACAGTGCGATCCCCTGTCTCTACCTGAGGCGGTCCAGCTCCCTGGTGTCCAAACAGTCAGGTTCTTTGAGTCGCAGTGTCCCTATTCAAAGGTGTTTTCTTCAACTCCAACTGAACCGCATGCCGGGAATCAACAACAGCTGAATCCGTCCCACCCATAAACCAGTTACAGTGGTTCCCGGTCCAGTTGGTAAAAGATACCAGGCCTTTGACAAAGCTGGATCGATCGCCCTCCATCGTGCGAACACCAGGAGCTCCCTGCCACTTCCATTCAGCAGTCAGTCTCCCCAAGTGGAGCTGCCGACCCAGCTTGACATCCTCCTTGCCGCAGGCTGCACTGTCAGCTTCCCTCAACCCTTCCCTCTAACACTGCTTCCTCACCAGACCCTCTGCTTTCTCTCTTTATCACTGACAATAGCCGACTCCCTTGCTGGAAACATCAGGACTTAATCAGCTCACTGTCATACACAGTTCTCTATGCTTGACCGTTTTGAGAAATTTCTCTTGCTTTCAAATACCATGTATGACTATATAACATTACTGTCCATGTTGGCGGAAATGGGGCTTCTAACAGAAATGCACCACTATGGATAGGATCAAGGCAAATGGGTGTTTATCTGAGCTCAAATCCTAATTTTTCATTGGGAAACGGTTTATTTTATCTCATTTAGAATGTTTGTGTTGTATAACCACATTATCTCTTGCTGATTGTGTTTTCTCTGATTTTTCATCCATCTTCCTTTAATGCGTTTATATTCTATTTCCTGAGCCGTCAGAGAGCAAGGGAAGACAAAGACTTCCTGACCTGATGTAAGTCACACAGAAGAGCAGATCTGAATGTAAATATTGTATACCATGACAAAAGCCATGCCCTTTTATTCAATAGCCGCATCTTCAAAGAGGCAAAAACTTTGAACCCTGCTGATATTTCGCCTCATTGTCTTGAAGCCCTCCATCTTGATCCTGACTTCTGTCTCGACTATTTCAGGGCTTAACAACATGCTTCTTTTTCAGTGACTGCAAAAAAGGTGAGAGAAAATTGGGATATTTTCAAAATGACATGGAAAAAATGTCTTGAAACCCAGTGAAATAAGTTTATAACAGCTCATCAGCATTCAGAGAAGTGGCGTGGTTTGGGCAAATGCATAACTACATGGCGTCGACGTTTGTGAAAAATACCATGGAAATGTGTGCTGTTGATCAGTCGCAAGCTGTCTGGACTGTGCTGACCTCTGAGGATAGAGAGGACCGGAGAGTTCATAATAGAGAAAGCTGCCACCGCTAATTAACTGTGTTGCACCACCAACAGTAATAAACTGTTGCTGTATGCTAGCAGTTTGGTTGAGACACTAAACTCGCTAGGTTTAGGAAAACATTGTGGTTTGGCCTATATTAACCATTACGTACATAATTTCAGTTGCATAATGTAGTCTACATGACATATGTGTGACAGCAGAATAAATATTGAATTTCACTTTCACACTGGCCACAGAGAGCGGTCTCCTAGTTGAAAGTCCCTTGCTTGTTTGACCCAACCATCCTTCCCCAATGTTCTCTGTATGCAGACTTGTCACTCTTTATACTAGGCATACTTGGACTGACTTACTCCAGAGGTCACTGCTTAATACAAAATGTAAACATGCATTTCATAAGCTGCTTTCACAGTCAACCAGTATTGTTTATTCTGATGAGGACAGCTAATTGTCCCCTTAGCCAACAAGCTAACTACCAAGAGCAGAGTCCTTTGTCCCAATTCCCCAAGCTATTTGAGCAAAAATCATTCCAAAGAACTGTGGATACATTTTGCTTCACCATTTTCTGATGTGACCAGGCCTCGTTTATGCAGGTGGTGCGCCACCTTTTCAAAGATCAATTCATCCCAAAGTATAAGTAAGAAAGGTTATAAAATATAAATATGTTTTATCTGACTACTGCTAAATTTTTTGACAAGCGGGAACTAAGGCACTGTATCAAAGCAGGTGCAAATCTGCAACAGGTCAATAACAGCCTCTTTCCAGAACAGTCCATAGGCTGTGCCAGGCCTGGAGCTCCTACAACAACATTTTTTGATGCAAGCACAGCATGAGTAGAGGTGTACTGGTGGTGGTGCATCACCTTAACAGTTCTTTTGAAACAGGTGCTTTTTCTCCGTTACGGTCATCCAGCCCAATCTAGTGTGTATCAAGTAGCCCAGCAGTCCGTACAGCCCAATGTTTTTTCTTTCTGTTTGCCCTAAGCAACTCTCTCTTTCTCTCTCTCTCTCTCTCTCTCTCTCT
>CAEMYA010000179.1:913790-924963 GCA_903131615.1 Diplodus sargus | reverse complement strand
GATTGTTCTTAGAAAAGTTCAAATGCCTAATTAATTTAACAAAAAAAAAAAAAGATTAATTTGACCTTTTTGAAACGGGTAACGATCTCAGAGATGATGACACGCTCTAACCGCCACCGTGATTAACGCTGATTACAAATATTTAACATAAAGGGACGTAATATGTTTTGACATTTTACTCATTCTCGGAGAAAAAAGCGCCCAAGTTGTTTCCGAGCCGAGCTGTCTCCTCGCACGTATTAACGCAGTGCATCACTCCGTTAATGAGTATGAAGAAAGATCCATCACAATAGGATCTGTTCAATTTAAACCAGAAGGTGATGCTTGCATTGGTCTCCACACTGCGCTGCTCGGCTGAACTGCTTGCACTAATGATGAGGCTCGGGGAAGGCGAACTCCCACGGCTATGTGTGTCCCTTTTATTAAGATAGAGGCGGGTAGACAAACGCGGAGGGGAGAGGAACTGATGGGTTAAGCATCTTCCTCCAGAGGAACTTTATCTTCGGCTGAGAGCCACTGTAGTACATATTAATTACCCCTCACGCACGTGACTTGGTACGCACCTGTTTTTTTTGTTTTTTTTGATACATGACCATGAGGATCTGTACTTTCGGCTTGAAGTTACAGTTTTTTTTCCTCTCAAAAAGCAGCAACATAATTGGGTCAGTCTTAGACTCTTGGTCACTGTGGCTGCTCTGTAAACCTGAAGTATTACTCCCATTAGCCGCAGTTCTGTTCCCCTGGGCCATGGGGGACACATAGAAGGTAATTACAGAACATAATGTTATTAATTACTCCGAGCACTCACGCTACCATCGGAGCTGAACTCTCCTGCAGATGAGGTTCTCAAAGCCCGGGCAGGCCACCGCACAATGCCCAAGGTTAAGTGACCCACTCGTCTCTGTCAGTGGATGTGGGGAATTGTCTCAGCGCTCCCGCTCGTCCGCCGATTCTCAGTACTGAGCCTGTTTTTTCCCGCTGCTGTTTGCCGCCGAGCTAAAAAAGGAAACAAGAAAGATTTATCCACAGTGGTCCCCTGCAGTCATCTGTGTCCTTACAGAGCGCGCAGAGGGAGGAAAAATCAGCAAGACAGAAGCAAGTGGTCAGATGTCACTTTTAGTTTCCATTTGAAAAAAAAAACAAAAAAAAACAAAAAATTCAATAGAGTCAAACCAGGCCAATGGTGAGAATTGTTGTTATTATTATTATAATAATTAGCGACTGATTTGTCCTGGTGTGTAATGAGACTCCCCTTGCATGTCAGTGCTGTCATTAAGCAAACTGCTTCCCCATTATGGGTGTAAAATTTCCCACCTCCAGCATGATCTCCCCATGATCTCCTCCTACATGCAGAGTTTATATATAGCATAATTTAATCTCATTACCCAAGTGAGCCATATGCCTCTCCGTAATGATGAAAATACAAAAGTAGGTGTTGTGTTTTGGCTCGGTGCATACGGGGACTCGGAGGCTCAAACTAAGTGGGGAAAAGCTTCAAGCTGACTCAAGCTTATTTGTTACTGTGGTTCTTCACACATTCTCTATTTGTATGTATAAGTATAGGCAGCGTTGGGAAAGCTAATTTGTGCAAGCTACTAAGTGCCTCATGCTGGGAGAAGGTGAACTAAGGAAAAGCCATCCTTTTGGACTAAATCTAGTATGGTTGAGAATGCTACTTAGAAGGGTAGTTTCAAACCACAGCTAAAACAATATCAAAATGACCATTTATATGTGATACAAAATATAAAACAAAGTATAATACTAGAGAGGCACATGCAGGCAAAAAAGTCCCTCATTATAGTTTATATTAAACTACCTACCTGCTCATGGGTTGTACTGTACATGAACATGAAAACAAGACAAAACCCCAATATTCATGGAAAAGAATAAGGAATTAAAACTTTGAATTACATCGCAGAAGCAGGAGTTACCCGTAATTCCTGGAAGCGCGCCTCTCGTGCAGTATTATAAAGAATGACAAAAGTCCAAGTCAGGAGGTGGGCAGGATAGTTGGATGGGTTATACAGTACATAGGACTTGTTCCCCAAGACCTGAGATCTGGGTCCAAGTCCCATCTGGTACAAGTGTGAACAATTTGTTAGAAGCTAGATCATGTGTCCTGGTGTGTAATGAGACTCCCCTTGCATGTCAGTGTTGTCATCAAGCAAACTGTTCCCCATTATGTGTGTTAAATGTCCCACCTACAACATGAACTCCCCATGATGACCAAAGTCCAAATCAGGAGGTGGACAGGGTGGTTGGGTGGGTCATTCAGTACACATGACTTACTGGAAGTAAAAGTGTAGTGAAAGTGTGGACTATTTGTTAGAAGCTAGATCATGTTACATAAGTGAGGTGACTGAATTTAGATTCCAGAGGATGGTCTTTCCTTAGACCTAACGTAGTAGTTTTGGTGCCTAAACCTAACCAAATAATTTTGGTGCCTAAACCTAACCATGTGGTTTTTTGAGTCTAAACCTAACCAAGTTGTGTTGGTACCTTAACCTAACCAAATAGTGTTGGTGCTTAAACCTAAATCAAACTGTGTGTGTATCATAATGTTAGTATCAGTCCAAAACTCATAATCCGTCATAATAATTGAAATGTTTGTCAGCTAGTTTTAAACTGAATGTCTAACTAAGATGTTGCATGTATTTTTCGCAATGACTGGACTGTGGCACCCTTCACGTGCAAAACTGACGCTCGGGAGGTAGGTAAAGCATCATAGTTTAAAGTTTAACGCCACCGGCCAAGCTGCTATATCTGGCAAGTTGGGACGTGAGAACATGTTGTTAATTCATAACGTTTTTTTGTTATTGCGGGTTAACTATTTAAGGGATAAAGCAACGGCAAAGCTCTGAATGAAAAATACACACATTCACACATTCCTACAATGCAGTGGGTCACCAATCCCAGAAGTAATATTCTCCAAGTAAAGTCAGCAGCTCTATTTGATTAACAGCGCCGTTCCCCAGGAGATAAATAATTGTATTATTGTACTAGAATTAGCTCTAATATCCCCTGCAAATGTCACTGTTAGCTTTCATGCATATAGTAGAGAAAATGTGTGTATCAGCGAATACACAATGTCTGAAAAGGCTTATATAAATCTCTACAATAATCAATAAACCTCTCCGTTATTTGATGATTAAATTAAATACATTTTCCCTGTCCTTGAACCATTTAATATCTTCAATTTCAAGCAAGGCACCCTATACAATCATTGGTATTCAGAGGTCTGACACATTTTGTGAATACATACATGTGGAATAATGTATGAACATCAATCATGAGCTTCTACAATGATTTTGAGATCAGGAAAATGTCTTCGTGGTGATAAAATCGGTATCAGAACAGGCTTTATTGGCCAAGTGTGTGCGCTCATACAAGGACTCTGTTTTTTTCAATGCTCTCAAATTACTAACATTGGAAAGACATAAAATAAACATTCACAAGACTGGGATTCAACTAGTACTGCCAGAATATGTTTTATCCTGCATCCAGTTCGAGCCTTGAAGTTTTATATTTTTTTTTACCGTATGTAGCTGTTTTATTTAAGCTGGCAAGAGGCTGTCAGGAAATACGAGGACGGGGCTGCATCAAGGCGCCATATTCGAGTTATTCATACTACAATGGTTTAGAATTCAAAGCTGAACAAACAAAAGACATTTATTTAACAACGTGTCACCGCCACTGCATTGGAGGAAGAAACAGACAGTATGCTAACAGAGCCTGTGAAGGTCCTCGAGGAGGGAGGAGAGAATATCTCCTTTTACTCTCATGGGACTCTTTGGCAGTTATGATACATTTACTTACTTACCTGAACAGAAATCATTTTCTTTCATCTCTGTTCATGCCTTACAGAGGATCAGTAAGATACATCTCTACCCGTTTGAAGTACCGTTACCTGGAGACACGCTGCTGGGCCGCCGCACTGAGCTTATTTGATATACTGGATTTTGTGTCAACTGTGGCAATCCACTCTATGCATCATGTCTAGTTCCGAGCGCGGGGAGACAATGTAAGGACGCGGCGCTATTCCTTAAAGCCATGGTGGCTGGTCTGCCTATTGTTATGATCTATTGTTATGGAGGCAGTTTACTGTACAGTCGGTAGGCGGGGGTCCAACAGAGATAAGGTCCATATTAGATGATCATCACTCAAAGCGCCATTGCAAAGTGACCGCCACTATCAAGATCATCTGAGCTTCCAAACAGAGTCAAAAAACTTCTTATCACCGACGCAAACATTTGCAAGTACATTATGAAGAAGGAGGGACTGTTGAAAACAAGGCTTTTGTCCGTCAACAATTAAAGGTCCACTTTGTTATATTCTAGATTTTTGTATATTAAATAATGATGCCTTGGGATGGCTGCCGACACGTTCGACAATCCCAAAGCAACCCAAATCTGCTTGATGAAAGATATACATAGTAATTGTAATATTTGCTTCCCTCGGCCATTTTCACCTGTGCTTCTGATAGCCATCCACAAGCTTCTGACAGGCTTCTGGTTCAATTTTGAAGGACTGAATTGGTAAAGATCAGCTAAATTTGTGAGTTTCCTTGCACTAACATGTTTCTTCAGCACAGTCCACATGTTCTCGATGGGGTTCAAGTCAGGACATAGAGAATGCCATTCCAAAACCTCAACACAAGCCTGATTTAGCCATTCCTTTACCACTTCTGATGCATGTTTGGGATCATTGTCCCGTTGGACCACCCACCGGCACCCAAGACTCAATCTGATGATTTTAGGTTCTCCTGAAGAAGCTGGAGATAATCCTCCTACTTCATTAGTCCATTTACTTTCCTTGGAGCAGCAGATCCACTGGCAGAAAAACAGCCTCGCAGCATAATAATACCACCACCATGCTTGACAATTGGTGTGTTGTTCTTGAGGTGAAGGGCCTCACCTCTCTCCACCAAACAGATTGCTCTTCATCGTGGCCAAACAACTCAATTTTTTGTTTCTCCTGACCACAAGGTTTTACCACGGGAAGGCTTTATCTTTGTCTGTGTGATCAGCAGGAAACAAGCTTTAAGGTGCTCTGTCTGGAGCGAGGGCTTCTTTCTTGAACAGCAGCCTTTCAGGGTAGAGTTGATGCAAAACACACTTGACTGTGGACACTGACACCTGTTTTCCAGCAGCTTCTGATTTATTGCAGGCTGGCTTTCTGGTAGCTTTTGATGTCTTCCTCCTGATCCTAGCAGGGACTTTATACTTAAAAAACAGTTGTTTGCACCGTTGATCTCAGGACCTGTGACTGCTTTGAAATGGCTCCAAGTGACTTTCCTGACTTGTTCAACTCAATAATGAGCTATTTCACATCAATGCTGAGCTTGTTAGACTTCCTCATTGTAGCGTTTGTGGCTGAGTCTAATGGCTATATCAAACAAAGTCCTATTTAAACAGGGCCCAGAAAAGTCAGCAACTGTTATCAATCACAATCAATCAGAACACTTAGGAGGTGACACACATTTCTATTAACAACAAGACTGATCGTTCAACTCACTGTATGTGAGCAGATTTGGTCACATTTTCAGGAGACTGAGGATGAATGAATCAGACTGCCATGGTGTGCACGTTCTGTGCACGCGTATGTAAACTTTTGACCAAGAGTGGAACAATAAAATACAGGGTCTGTGTCTATAAGCAACTTGAATTTAAAACATTTTCTTGAAGGACTAGATTAATACAAAGGCATTCAAATGAATGTGGTTGTATTACAAAGCCACCACTTCATCTCCCCCACTCCTGAAACCACACCTACGCCCTGCGGTAAAAGCTCGACTTAGCCTGAATCCTGAGTGATTAGCTCGCTGCATGTGCGATTATTTTCTTTCAAAATTGTGCGTTTCTCTGTGAATGAGATGTTAATCCCTCTCAAAAAAAAAAAAAAACACACTGAGGAGATAGTAATCCAACAATCCCAACAATGTTTGTATGTGTACGACTGTCTGAGCCGCTAACAGGTGAGAGCAGGTTTAATGCGTCGTCGTGGCACTTTATTCCGGCGCAATCAAAGTGTCACGCGTTGTTGCAGACTGTGTTTCGGCTGTTTCCAAACACTGCTCTAATGTTTTAATACCTGGTACCAGAGTATTGTTCCCCGAAGGCTTGTTTTGTACCACCTCCTCACAGGCATTATTTTTTTTTATTTATTTATTTATTTTCTAACAAAGGTGGGTGTTTAATAGTGTGAAAAAAAGAAGGATGAAAGACAACTGTGAAGATGATTGTAACACACTCAGGAACAGAGGGTGCTTAAATTGGATTCTTAAGAGGGATCGGAGTCAGTAAATGATGGGTTTTTTTTGGGGTTTTTTTTTACACAGCCTCCCTTGCAAGGCTCCCGCAGAATTACAGCGTCAGAAGACCTTATTTCGATGAAAGTGCAAGGCCTGCCCGCTTGCAAGGTCGGCCCGGCAATTAAAGGGGAGCCACAAAGGTCCACCTTTCTCATTTTCATTTTGTTACATAACACGGGCCCATTTCGCACCTCGTCATGGATCTTCGGTGTCAATATTGTCAGCGTATTTGTAAATAAAAGCATGCCTCTGGACGGCATTATTTGGCGTTTGCAGGTCTGCTTGTAGGAAGCGGCGAGCCTTCAAAGGTCAGCCTGCTCTTGAGCCTTGCACCTCGCTCACCGGCAGGTTTACTCTCCGACAAAGGGGCCAAGGGGGGAGAAGCGGTGCGCTCTCGGTGTGAGCCAATTAGGGCTTGTTTATTTTCCTCTGCCGTCTAATAAACGTCACTTTCTAGTTTTAATGGCTTGGAAAAGAGAGTGTGATTAAAATTCAGCCCCGCGGTGTGACCGAACGCGAAACGGAGCCACGTCTTCTGCCGAGGCCCTTCCATCATGCAGAATGGCTCTCGGCGCACCGCGTTGTTATGGGAGGTTATGATAATAGAAATATTTATAACACCCCGCTGACCTCTGTGTACGAGCAGAACAGGCACCGCGAGGACGGCAATCCTCGCAAATAAAAAGCTGGGAAAACAAACACAGCACCCGCAGGAAGTGGCTGCCCGCATTATTTATTCAGAGGCCGGCGCTTTTTCAAAATTCAATAATCAAAGTCTAGTAATTTGAATTGTTTTATTAAAAAATGTGTTCTTGCCCTTATGTACCGTTAGACTGTCTCTTATTTTACATTTGTTAGCAGTGCCTCGCTCAGTTCTTAACGTGTTGTGTTATCAAACAGAAAAAACGAACAACTAAAGAATTCGGCTTCTATAATGCGCCTTAATTGTCTACTATTGATCACCAAAGCTCAACTATTTACATTTTACATACACTTTTGTCCAAAGCGATTTACAGTAATTCATACAAACATTCATACACTGATGGCGGTGGCTGCCACGCAAGGTGCCGACCAGCACATCAGAAACACTTTGGGGTTTGGTATCCTGCCCAAGGACGCTTCCACATGCGGACCGGGGGAATCGAACCAGCAACCCCCCAATAACAAGACGCTGGCACTACCCCTGAGCCAAAGCCGCCCATTTTTACCTGCATTTAATATTTGCGACGTGACTTCTCCCGCTTGAAGTGCCAGTCTCATTACAGGTGTTGCTGCTGCAGTTGCTTGTTTTTCATCTGTGACATTTGAAAATGTCAATAGAATGCACCGTGCCCAAAACATGTGATGATTTAACAGATGATCGGCTCACGCGTTATTTAGAGTTTCTCTGCAGCTCAGCAGTTTACCTAATCATGTTGTTTTCGACCAGCTTGTTTAAAAATCCATACACTCAGCAGATGAAAAAGCTAGAGGCTTCTCGAAACAGAGTGTAAGTCAGTGTTTTTGACTTCATTCTTTAAGATCCAGGTTTTAGCACCGTGTCTGACTTTTTTCTTTTAAAAGTAGGTTAATGCGGCTTTGATGATGTTGGACTCTTGCGCTTGCAAACTTGGAGAGAAAAAGTTTCAAAGTAACCTTCGTAAAAGTGTCCAGTGTTCAGGATTTAGGGGGGGATCTAGGGAGCTCTATTGAGCCTAAATTGAATATAATACTCATAATATGTTTGCATTAGTGCGTATTCACCTGAAACTAAGATTTGCTTTTGTTTTGTTTAAATAATGTTAGAGTAAGCCTTTTAAATCCACAAAGGGATTGATACTTCTTACAGGGAGTCCGCCAATTGGCACTGGCATGTTTCTACAGTAACCCAGAACAGACAAACCAAACAAAAGGTTCCAATTTGTATGACATTTTTGAGTGGCTGCCATCCCACAGCGACAGTATTTAACAAGTCGGGATGACACTCAAATAGGAGCTTCCTTGCAAAGTTGACCTTTTGCAGTTGGGGGCGTTTAGCGTTAGCATTAAGCATTAGAATTCATCGGGCTGTGATCTGCAACCACACAGCAAGATACTTCTAAATCCGACACACTGGACCTTTAAAGTATCACATTTTTACGTTTACGACAAATGCCTTGTTTGCAAGTCTCAGGTCTTAGCTATGAAGTTTGTTCTTAGGCACTGGTCTCTCTGTTGGCCTTGTTGAACCATAACCCCATTCGGGAAACACACACCGACCACTCGTGATATTGAACTGACTCCACATAGTGATGCTTCTTTAACTTCAGAAATGATTTAAAGTTTAAAGTTTAATTTTGACCTTTTGGCAACTAACTTCTGCCGATAATCTTAATCAGCTGCAGTTTATATAGTCTAATTCAACTAATTCCCCCTGTTTTAACTAATATAAGATAATTTTAAAAATTGCGTTTTTTGTCCAAATGTGGTCATTTTTTCAGTGTGCACTGCCCCTGCTCTGTGATTGGCTGATGTCAGAGGGGCGTGCAGTGTTGAGTCATAAAGTCTACACCTTTGCTAATATAGATGGACCCCTTTGTCTCTGCAACCCAACAATAGAGAGAAAAGTAACTGCTTCAAAAACAATCTGAACTGTGCCTCACCAAAAAAAAAGAAGTCAATTGTCACCACATTCGCCATTTTTATTTATTAATTTAAAAAACTCAATGCAGGATGTACACAAAGAACAGACTGAGAGATCTTGCGTGGGACTGCTTCAACCAAAAAAGGAGACAGTCAGATCTAAGACGCCCGTTCCACCAGTGCCCACACTGAGAAGGCCCAATTACCCTTCTTTTCAGCCTGGACTTAGGAACGACTAACAACCCACGCCCAGAGATCCCCAGCTGGGATTTGGGGGGATGAAAAGGCCACAGATACAGCATAGGGATATAGCTGTAAACAAGCCCTGTAGGTGATCAGTAAAATCTTGACATCGGTTCCAAAAATGTATTTGCAGAAGGTGCACTATGGGAGAAGGTGCACAAGGTCTGATGCGGTCACGTCTATTAGATTTAGATAAAAAGCCAAGTCGAGATAATGTGAATTGTTTAATTTCTGTGATTAAACGAGCCTCACTAAAACAGTTTCCAAGAGCCGCTATCCATAACAATGAGCTGGTGATGTAGTATCTGCAGAATTAAATCATGGTATTGTAAGCCGGGGTGAAAATGACCTCAAAGTCAGAGTGAGAGCACCGCTGAATGCTTAATTAGGCCATTATTGTTGGCAAGCGCGCTGGCTAAATAATGGTGATGATGTAGATCCAAAAACGGGAGCAAACATTTTGCAGCGCTTTGAGCTGTAAACCTTGCTGGCGCTGCCAAAGGGCTTTGTGTACCAAAGGCTCTAACTGCTGGTTCCAACACAACGCCTGCCACTGTGCCACCCCCATACTGACTAACTTTCTGCCTGTGCCTTTACCCCTCTCTTTCGGTTCGAATCAGTTCAATAAAGCTTTACTGGAAGGATGCTTTGATTAAGAAACTGCTGAAAGAAATGAAAAATCTGAATACATTTAGCAGAGAAACAAATGCAGATGGTTGCATACACAAAGGTACGACGGGTCACGGAGTGCTTTGAGCATCAGAGCCCATATCACAAAGCAGTTTAATATAGTTTCCCCACTGAGCGTCACATTGGTGATCCTGTCTAAGAGACATGACAAAGCTTCTAACTAACTCAAAATGAGCTAAGATTTGCAAACAGAATGTACATAAACCGCTGTTTCTGCGTTGTGATGTGTGTGTATGGCATTGCAGAGGTGAAGTCAGCATGCTAACCAGCTAGCCCTGGCCGGCGTCAGTCCAAAGCTCCTGTGCTAGTGTAAACACACTCCCCTGGTCCTCGAGCTCCTGGTCTGAACGGCTAGCTGAGGGGCTAACTGGGCTCACTCGCTACAGTGAGCAGCAGTTAGCGTTCACACTGATGACATGCTGCCTGTTTTGTAAAGTGTGAATTTGATCGGTGGCTAATCCTTGCATACTGCACCAATAGCAATGTATGTAGTATTTTCATGTAGTATTTTTCTCAACAGTTAACTTTCTTCCTTCAGAATGGCTTTTTGCACATTTAACTACGGGCTTTCCCATCAAAGGTGTATACAAAGAGGCAGGGTTCTGAAATGCGAGCAACAACATCATAAGTGAGTGGAATGCTTAACATGAAGTGGTTGATTCCTACTCAAAATTAAAGATTTGACAGCAAAACAGCGGTTAAAAGAGAGGATGGATCAAACGATATATAATGTACATTTTACAACACAAGCGTGCTGCTGGAATAAATTGCAGCTGTTGAAGTCTCTGCGAGGAAAACATCAGTTAAAGATAAATTACTGCCTGTTGAGGTGTAGCTGACAGCTTGGATGTCTTTTCATGGTAAAGGGTAACTGTGGGTTAGTGTTTTTTAAATTTCCAATTATCATGTGATTGATTTTCTCCTGACTGGAGGCCGGAATAAAATGTAAATCCACATTCTCAGGAATCCTGTCAAGTTCGAACAGATATATCAAGAAAAACGCAAGCCTATGCAGCTATCATTGCCATTTTTTCAGGCTTTCGCAATAACCTCTCCCTGTTAAAACTGAGCCAATATCGTGATACCGGAACACTTAAGTAAAGACAGACAGCTTACTGGTCTTGCCCCCTTTCTGGAGCCTTGTTCAACAAAATTCTTGGGGAAGCAGTGCTCATCTTCGGGCGAGGAGTTCCACAGACCTGGAGAATCAATGACAAGGCAACCCGGCCTCAGCAATTTGAGTGGCCTAAAAACAGCACAACTTAACACCTTTAAATTGTTTGCAGTGCATACACCAAAGTCAAATTTTGTGTGCAGGTGGAGCGCCAA
>CAEMYA010000179.1:875926-913325 GCA_903131615.1 Diplodus sargus | reverse complement strand
GAAGCGGTGCTCATCTTCGGGCGAGGAGTTCCACAGACCTGGAGAATCAATGACAAGGCAACCCGGCCTCAGCCATTTGAGTAGCCTAAAAACAGCACAACTTAACACCTTTAAATTGTTTGCAGTGCATACACCAAGGTCAAATTTTGTGTGCAGGTGGAGCGCCAATCCCTCCCATCAACCTCTGTGAAGTGATCCCAGCAGCAACTGGTTTTGAGAGCTTAAGGGTACAAACATACAAATATTTACTTACAGATGTAAAGTTAGACTGGTGTGTGTGTGTTATATACATATGTACGTGTATATATGTGTATATATTAAATATATATATGTGTGTGTGTGTGTGTGTGTGTGTGTGTGTGTGTGTCTGTCTATCACAGCTTATTTTACAGGCCACATGCCCTGCAGGGAGCACCCCTCGATATGTTTTTTAGCGCGCCTCTGTCAGCTGGCTGGAGCTCCCAGATAAGGGCTGTTATGTGTTGTGTAGTTAGTGGTTAAGTATTGGTGTTCTCCACAGCTCTCCGTGTCACCGTGTTATCTGGAGGGTCCCAGCGAGCTCCTCAGGCTCAGCTCTCCAGGTCGCTGTAATGAGAGGGGATAATTACTGATCACACTTTGCAAATGGAACAGCAGGACGATGGAGGGCATCTAATGAAGCCCCCCCCCCCGACATCATATGCACAGAAACACTGTCGAGGGCCTGATAATGACAAACATGGAAACAACTACAGGTCTCTGTGGACCTAAGCCAGGAGGAAGGGAGTGTTGTATAACGCTCCAAGGCTCAATATTTGACCAAGATTTCAGTCTTTCCTCGACTTTTTTAGAAACTCTGAAACAAAACCACGATAAAGGATCAGGACAGGGGAAAAAAGGAATTACAGAAACAAAGAAAATGCATTGATTTTGCGGGAATACTCAATATCTTTACCATCATCCAAGTCAGCTGTAGTGAAATCATTGTGAGCGAGAGAGTCGGTAATTATGATGGGACTAAAGGAGGAGGTCGGCCGACATCAGCGTAGAGAGACAAAGTCTGCAGAAGGAGGATGTCAGAGCGGACAGGCCGACAAAATGCTGGAGCGAAAAACACAAGAGGCCGCTGGCTGTTTCCTGCCAACAGTTGGCACGGGTGTCTTTGAACCGCAGTTGTTCCTGAACCGTAACCAAGTGTTTTGTACCAAGTGAAAGGGGGGATGAGGGTCCATCAAAACGACTTTAAAATGATAAGTACTTACTAATCCAAAGAATTCCTGAAAATGTAACAGAACCTTACCCCCAGTGTGTCACATCATTAGGCAGATTAAGTTACAGTGATTCAACTTTTTTGGAAGGCACAGACAAATAAGAAATATCCTGGATTCTGTAGGGCCGTTAGAAAACATCAGCCTTGTGCTTTAGTTGGGATGATTTCTTGGACACATGTGGGCTGCATTTGTGTCTTGACTAATTGCCCTCTAGAGTCAGTCAGGAACATGTGTATTATTATGAAGTCTACAGCAGTTATGTGAAATATTGCGAGATTTAAAGGTAGCTTCAGCAATACAGGGGGCAGCATATTACCAAAGTAACCGACAGCAACCATTGGCTAGTTGACTAATGGCTCTGTTAGCCCTGAAGCCAGTGGCCCTAGAATTGGCCCCGACTGAGACCCCGGGTCATGGGGTAAGTCACCACGGGCAACGGGGCTCAGGTCATCCAGGTTTAGCTGCCAAAATGGTCCTGAGCACTGCCTCTAAGACCGATGGATGCCAGTTTGAAGACAGAGGAGGCGAAGGTGATGTACAGCGGCTCCGACTGAGACTACGACTCGGAGGACGAGGGGTCACAGCTGGCGGGGAACAGGAGAGGCGTGCAGCGGCATCTGAGAGAGAAAGTCAGCCACGTCTCACTCAGTGAATTTATTTCAGTGGGTTTATTTCGATCGAACCCGAGCAGACTGTGCAAAGACACTGTTTTGATGAGTTTTATTCCATTCATGTCGAGGTGGAATGAAGTGTGTTTCAGGTTGAGTTAACAGGCAATTAAGCCTGCCTTAGCTCTGTAAAAAAAAGACATTTTATGCTGTATTATTGTGTGGTAAGGAAAATGGGTGTTAGAGTGTATTCTTTCATGACTTTTCTTGGGTTTACTTTGTTCATTCACACGTAAAGCTAAAGAGATCTTGTGAAACAGTGCACTCAACTCTGGCGTACATCTCCCAGCTGAAACCACTGGGGCCATCCAACTATAGACTATTGTGGTACAATGCGGAATAAGGAGATGGGGCGGGGCAGGGCTAGCATGCTAACATGCTTACGTCTGGGGACATCTCTGCCGCACATTAGTAGATGTCCGACACATGGTCAGCACTGTTGTGTCTTCATAGTCAGTTTTAACCATAAAAACTATTTTATCAAATATTACCTCTTATCCAGTGTAACATAAATAGAATTATCATAATAAAAGCTGCAAGTCAAACACCTGTGATATCTTTAACTAATACTTGCTCATTCGCCTTTTTTTTTTTCACATATTACATTCAACGACAAAATCTGTCCAGGAATACTCTGATCAATCTCTGCTATGCTTCATGGACCCAACAACTGACATCCAAAATCGGTGGAAATAGCTTTGGCCATCAGCCTAGCTATATGAAACAACCAAATCCCACTTTAAGGATTCATTTCAAAACAGTGCACCATTTTACAAGCAGGACTCCCTGAAGCCCCGTATCCATGTAATTAAGTTGGTGAGAACAATATCAAAGCCAAAACTCTTATAATTAGGCCCAGGTTGTAAAAAGAAAAAAAAAAAATTCCACTCCACCAAGTCATCTCGTTACATTTAATTGATGATAACAACTGATGATAAAGAATGTGCTCGGGAACAACCTTTTTTGACCTTGATCACACCTGCGCCGCTTTCTCCTTCTCCTCCACCTGTACGCTGAGGACAAACATTGCACCGAGCCAGAAAAAACAAAGGCGGAGGAGAGACGGAGCACTTTGTCAGATCAGCTAATTGAGTATTTGGCCCAAAGCAGGAGCCATTTATAAGACCCCTCCTCCCTCCAGGCCTGCCCAACTGACTCCCATTCCTCTACCCCTGTCCAGCTGCGTGCCGCTGTGACACGGGGCTTTGTCACCCCTGTTCCTGTACACCCCCCTGCCTCGTCCTCATTCATCACGGCAAGAGTGATCCCTGGGTTTAAGCGAAGGGTGATAAAGTTGCTCGCAGGCCCACTGTGGACACAGCAGGACCCTCCAGGCTAAAGTGCCCTGATCAATCAGAAGCTCTCCTAAGTCAAACTGCCCTTTCTGGAATCAGACTCAAGGAAACGGCACCATAACTCCACAGGAAAAGTAGCGAACCCCCCCCCGAGAGCCGCGAGACATACCCGCACCATCACACACACTGACGCACAGAAACATCCCCACCCCCCTCCCCCGGAGCTTGTCACTAATCTTAGCTCTCGTACCCATTTTGGCCGACTCAACTGTTTTATTATGTTTGGTGCGGCAGGAAACTACTTCATCTTTGTTGAGAACGACAATTAGGAGGGCCACCAATGTGTAATCAGAGCGAGTGTCCCAGAATCATAATAAGTGTCGGCGCTGTCTCCCACTCCTTCCCATTTGAACAGCTGTGACTCCAGCAGTGCTCTTGGCAGGCTTCATTCCCTGTAGCCTCATTTACTTGCAGCCTCTGAAGTGTTTATTTGGAACGGTATGTACCTCACACAACTGGAGATGTGTGTGCTGTGGTTTTTTTAGACTCTGTCCTCAGGATTCTTTTTTTTTTTTTTTTTTTGGCGTCCCTCAACGAGATGTTTCTGGCCCCAAATCACTCCCAGCACAACCGGCGAATCACACACACCGACCACATACTACAGATTGAACGATGACATTATCCAGTTATCCGAAGCATCCAAATAGGATCTATAGAAATGTATCATGACGTAGCTGTGGAGCAAATGGTTAACATGAATCTTTTGCCGCAGTTTGGACATTTAACGTATAGTGTATAAACATGACAAATTGAAAGAAATGTGTTGTTGCAGGAAAACGTTGGTAGCTAATTAACAAGCCAAGCGAGCCTTTATAAATCAGGAATGACGCTCGCAATCCTCACTTATACTGGCAAGAAAATAGCCACATATCAATCTTGTTCTCTCGAAAAAAGGGTTTCAAATGAATAAAACAGTCATCACTTTCTCGCCAGGTTGAAATTATTGTGAATTTCTCTGTTAAATTCATAAAAAAAAAAAAATGACTTGATTGTTGCAAGAAAAACAAGATATTATCCATGATCCACATTATAATCCGTATCACGTCAGTCTGAAAGTTTTATTTGTGTAACGCCATCGACTGCAAATACGTTTATAAGAGAACTGAAATTCTATTTTTGAATAAGCCAGAGTGGTCAGAGCTCAGGTTTGTGATTTAGTTGCATGGTTACGCTTTCGTTCAGCGGGTCACATGCACGGTTGTCAACTCATTTGTATTAATGATCAGAAACAAGCAACATTTGATGCAATCTTGTATAAAAGAGGCTTTTTTTGTCCATGCATATCCCTTTATAGGAGTGAGGACATTACTACCAGGTTGATAATATCACTTAAGAAAACTGGTTGAAAAGGCACCCAAGGAATAATTTTCCCCTACGCTGGACATTTCTGCCGCCCTCCTTTTGCCTGCGCCCGCATCCATTTGGGTGCATTAGGGCTTAAAGAAGCTTTTTTTTTTTTTTTCTCCAGCAAGAAATATCAATGACTCTGGTGCGTTAATGGCCCACATGATGGCCAGCGTGCCAGTGGAGAGATATTAATGACTCTCAAAGCATTAATCAGCCCACAGAGGTTAAATTGCCAAGGACTTCGAACCGGTCTGTTAGAACTGAAGGTGCCTTTTGAATGAGAGGTGAAATGTCTTCAAGAATCTCAAGAAAAGTCAACATGCCTTCGTTTAGCAATTAGAGCGACCGTGACCGAGGTGACCGAGAGCCCTCGCAGGCACGGTCAACAACAAGCACGGGAATTCAGAAGCATGTCTGTATCAGCGAGGGATTTACTAAGCTTCTACTGTGAAGGCTAAAACCAGTTCTTATGCTATAATTATTTATAATACACATAATGATAGCATTAATTACCTTATAATGTTTGCCATTCCCTTCCTGTTCCTGCTCAGTTTCCTCCAGAACCCCCTCATCTCCTGATCAGCTCACCGTACGGTATATACAGAAAACCTTGCCTCGGTTTTCCTGACCACAGCGCGCTGCCGTGCGTTCTGCCCCGAGAGCTGATCAAACCAGACATCGGCCCACGTGGAGAACCCTCCGTCAGCAGTCAGTGAACAACCTCGAGAACGAGACAATAAGCCCACACAGTTTATTCAAAAGATGCATTTGTGCCTCTGACTCCTGACTCCGAACCATCACAGCTTTGTGATAAAGTTTACACTCCGACAGAGAGCGGTCGGTGATGAGCAAGGGAAAAACAAGCCGCGATTGTTTCCTCCGTCTGAAACTCTCCGGTTTGTCAAAATTCAGCTCGAAACATTTGCACAAATTAATTCATTCTCTGACTTCCTGCTCGCTTTGCTGCTTTTGTGCGTCCTTGGCTTAGCTAGCAGACTTTGATTTCATTCAGCCTACCTGCCTCTGAGTCGTGCACCTGATTCATTACGTGCAACACTTATCCTTCACACGCAGCACCTCGCGCGGCAGCGAGCTCTGTGTCGGCCCCTTTCTTTTGTTTTATTTCGTGGCGTTTTTCTTCCTTTGCCGGAATTGGAGAAATCGACGTGGGCACTTGTTGCGTTCGAACAGTGTGACACAATGTAACGAATGCATTTCATTTCATCTGGCGCTGCACATTATTTTAATGAATCTCCCCTCTCTAGGAAATGTCTCACATGTGACGTCAGAAGTTTAATTGAAAAAAAACACTTTTGTGCTCCTGACTTTTGGACTCTTTCATCAGGATGGTTCCTGCTGTCAGAGTCATTCTATAAATGGTTTTCTTTGTCGTTTCTTCATAAAAATCTACCCCATTGTCAATAGGTCCAGGTCCAGGAAAGACATAATCAGCATAATACATGTCTGTGGAGGTAAAGTATTTCTGCTGAGTGCAGCACCATGTCCACACAGGTTTAAAGTGATTTCCAGTAGCCCCCTTTCCATTCCTGCACTCCGTATCTATCCTCCTCTTCCCTTAGGCAAAGTTCCTGCTCCTATTCTCAGCTTTCCATTTTATATTTAGACCCCTGCAATTGATTGCCAATTATAATATCCCCTAACCGCACAATTACGCTTATATAAATGCAACTAGTTTGCATGCAAAGCAATACACCTTGTTTGTTTAATTTCATTACATTAACCAGTCATGCTAAACTCGGTCCCCCGTGGCTAATGAATGGGAATAGTAGCTTTGGAAAATCATCATTTGTTTTGTTTTGTTTGTGTTTTTCCAGGCCATTTCACAGGCCAGATCTCAAACACCATCTGACAAAGTGAGTCAGTGGTCTCAGAGGGGAGATGCGATGATTGCTCAGAGGATTCGGGATGACACCATGTCTCTCGTCCCCTCCGCTGTGGTGTCTTTGGTGGCATTAAAGCGTCGCTGGTCTCTGTAATCTGTCCCTGTGCCCACAGAGCCGGGGTGGGGAGCAACCCTGCTGCATTTTAAGGTCCGAGGGGATTTATTTGTCGCTGTTCTGCACAGGGATGCCCGATGGAATGAAAAGTTGTAGTTCTGTCACGCTGCCGCCGTCATATAACATATTTAGAGATCATTCAAACTAGAATAAAGTCACTATGTGAAATAAAATAAAATGATATATACTGTTAATAACATGAATATATCAGCCCAATGTCATGCCAAAGCCTGTAATTTATCAGCCGATCCACTAGAGGTCAGTGTCTAAGGACGACAGCGTGACTCACGCAGGCTGTGAAAAGCACAGTCGCGTATGAAGGGGGTGACAACAACGGGAGCAACAGACAAACACCATCGGAGAGCCGGAAAGTCTGCGTTGAGAGGAGGTGGAGGACGGTGGTTTATCCAAGGAACGTTTACGCAGGCGGCAAAAGGTTTTGAATCCTGTGTGTGATGGCTGCTTCAAGGAAGTGGTTATTTATAAGTGAAAAAAACGATATTGTTAATGAATGTAATCAAGTCATTCCGGTGCCTTTGTTAACTCTGCCGAGGAGGTCATAACTTGTGTCTGTTGGCTTGTAGGTTGCTGTCTTGGTTTATCAGCAAGCTTTAACACAAATACTACTCAGCAGGTTTCCACGATGCTTGGATGGAGCATGGGTCGCAGTTGAGAATAGAGCCTATTAACTTACGGTGCAGATCTTGTTAAAGGGACTGATCCCGGATTTTTTACATTATGAGATAGGATGCTTTACATTTCTGTTCTGTTATTCTGGGAATAATATGCAGATCTTAATAAAAACAATCTGACCTATGTAGGTGTGTGGTATCTATAAGTGAGTCCAATTTGATGAAGATGTGGTAAGTTTAGGTTATGGTTCAGCAGCTATGGGTGGTTTTAAATTCAGAGTAATACAGGGCTATGGAGTTTGATCTAGGATTGGGCTTGATGCGTTCTAATGAGTGCTACCCGGTTTTCAAAATCCAACCGGGCATAGCTGACATTTCTAATGTTGACAAGTTTGACACACCGGACCAGTGGGTCTAACAGTTTGGCGTGATGCTTGGTTGAATGTATGCATACACACCCAGGAAACAATTCCATCATGCCTTTTTTTTTTTTAATGTTTCAAAGTCAGATTTTCAGCTGAAAGAGCCGCGTGATTTCAAATGCTGATGTTCCGGTTTGTCTGGATGGATTTGTTTGCTTTTGGCACCTCAGTGATAATGCACCTTCTGGTGGTACCTGCACAGCAATTTGCACCTCATTTCATTATTATGGATATTTGAACTGCATCACTGGATCTTTTTGGTCCTCTGACCCAGCGCCTGAAATTGGTGTTTGGTCCACAGGGTCGTCGTACAGATAATGTATTCAGAGTTTGCACAGTCACTGAGCAATGTGATACTGTCTATCTGATCAATGCAGTTTGTCTTTGTATAATCATATCCTAATCTAATCTATAGACAGAGCTGTTTGGCTCCGGAGGGAACTAATAACTAGTTGGAAGTGAGTAGACCGGAAAAAGAACTTCTGACTCCCCTTTAAGAATAATGTAGTACATTATATTGTAAGATATAATTCTTCAACCCAGATTCTGGTGCGTCGCCAATGGAAAAAGGAAACTGACGGACAAAAGACACAGGCCGAGGTTAAAAGCTTGTTCAAAGAAGAGATCACTTTGATTCTTGTTTACACTGGCATCTGAAGGAATATGGAGGACAAAAAATGACTTCTGCCTTCTTGACTCACCGCTGAGCTGCGCAAGGTCCATCTGCACAGAGAGGGCGGCCATATTTTTCTTATCTCATTAACAGTTATTTAAGCAGATGTCTTCGCAGGCCAGCACAGAGAGTGGCGGCAGCGAGTTTTGCCTGTGGAAGAAGAAAGGCTTCTTCTCCTTGAGAACCCTGAGGACCTCCTGTCTAATGAAATGCTGTCAAGGTCCAGTGAGCTGAGCTGCCAGAAGAAAGCTACGCAACGGAGAGAAGCCCGACAACCAGCACAAAGCGAGAGGCAGATAGCGAGCCCAACTCCTCATACACTTATTACATTTTGGGAGGCACTCGGGCAGATAACGGCGGGAGGCCGCCTCGTTTAGACAAACAGGAATCTGTTGCTTCCTCTCATCCGGATACATTATTTACGGTATGCTGTAATGCCAACTGCTGACAACAGTGATTCATTTAGATAAATTAACTGTCCTTTGAGCCGAAATAATTGGTCAGAGTAAGCACCGCTGAGAAGAGGAGAACAGAATCTCAACGGAATGAAGACCTTTACAGGCAGAACTTAACTTAACACGCTTTACGGTGTAGGGCCATGATTCCGCACTGTAAATACGAGTACTCCAAGGCATCTATCACTTCAAAATGAAAAGTAACATCGATCAAAAAAGGGAGCAAGCTCGCTGTATTAATGGACATACTTCTCTGGGAGTCACATTTCTTGAGAAGCGGTGGCTATGGCTATCTGGATAAATTAAATCTTTCAAACAAACCACCTTCCACGGAAGCAGGAGAGCTGTGTTTCATGAGCTCCGCGCCTCACGCTGACTTTTCCGGCTAATTAAACAAGGAGCCGAGACAGACAGAGAAAGATGAGGACTGCGACGGGGAACCAACCTGCAGCTGCTGTAACAGAAAGAAAAGATTACTCTGTCATAAAAGAGAGAAAGGGAGAGATAAGATGCTGTTATTTATAACCCCGCTTTAATCTGTTGTCGGGGCAGGATTCTCATCCTCATTAAAGTGAAGCTTTACATCGAGACGGCCGACGTTGAATCGGTTTGTATTTTTCTTCCGACAGCGAGAAAACATCACCTCCAGCCGTCCCCTCCGTGTCCCTGTAACTATCAGCCTTTTCCACCGTTGTGTTTTTCTGTTTCAGGTTGGAGCAGATTAGAGAATAGTGCAGTGTGGGGGGCCTGTGGTGCAATCAGTTTCATGGTTGGCCTGCAAAAAGAAAAAAAAGAGTCACACAAAGGAGGCACACATGAAAAGCTGTTGTTTCAGCCCCAGAAAGTAACGATAATTGCGTGACTCGGTCACACTTTCCTCCGGAAGCTTGAGAAGAAAATAAACAGTTTGGAAAGTACGTCTGAATGGAGAGAAAGGCAGAGGGCCTTTAAATGAGAAACTAAATGTGATCATTGTGTGTTTGTGTTTTATGTAACTGAATGTTTGGTGATAGAACTAGACATGGAGCGTGCACGCTTGTGTCTACATGATGTGTTAAACACATGAGGAGTTTTAACTGGTTACGAAACAGTCTCAATTTGGCACTGATGCCTCAGTATGAACTACAGCAAATTAGACCATCAGTGAGAAGATTTCCTGTTTCTTTATATTTATTACAGGTATTCTTAATTCCTGGCACCCAATTGCCTCCAAGTTCATAGTGCTTTTGTCCACAGTGGCAGCAGCAGAACCAAATCTTCCAAGTAGTTCCAAGTAGTAACTTTTACGATTCCACTTTCTAAAGACTGACCTCACCACAGGAATGCTGGCACTGATTGATGCGGTTAAAAAACAAGATGATAGCAAATCAGATGTCACCACAAATTAACTCAAAAACACTTTTTTGTTTCACGGTTGAAATAAACTCAAATTAAAGGGATTCTTCGAGGCCTTGACAAACCCATTAAAAATACCATCAGCTAAAGTCACCCAAAACCGAATGTAAAACCATGACTACCAGTGATCTCCAACCCAAACCAACCCCGACCTAACAGTAGAGCCTTTTGCTTGCAGAGAGCTTTTGAAATGTCACACAATAGTGACATTTGCGTCACACTTTTTTCCGGAGCCCAAGGTGACATATTGAAATTGCTTGCTTCCAAAACGGAAAAGATATTCATCGAACAGAGAAAAGAAGATCTTCACGATGGAGAAGCTGGAACAAAGGAGACACTTGTCATGTAAGCTTGAACCATTTAAACACTTATCACATATTCCATCAGTCAGCCTGCTGTTTAAATGGCTTACAGTGTTGTTACCCAACATAGAAAACAATACATAGGACTGCAGATTTTGAGGAAAGCGGTTTTAGTAGTGATGGGTTTCTCCTTCTGTGCTACATTGGAGATAACTGCTGTGGGCATTACCAGTCACTGTAATAAGCTTTTATTAGATTCTATAGGTTGAATTAGGGTGGAACAGCTTGTGTATGTAAAATAATTGGCCTGACTAAACTCTACCAGAAATGCAAAATTAGATCAAGTTCAAAGCCGCGGGAAGACAAGCTCGAGACGTGTTGTCGAGCTCCGTGATTAAGACGGCAACACAAACCCTCAGAGGAGTGGACGGTATCTTCATCTTTACAGTCGTCTTCGTTAGCTGGATTGTCTGGTCCAGTGCATAGGATGATTACAGCTCTCATTAAGGATGGACTCGGACTGTGTAAATCCCAGGACAGTCTTGTGAACAAGGAGGAGAACTGACAGAGCGTGCTGCCATGATGCATACTGTGTGTAGTATCTGTCTCCAGAGTTTACGCCACAGTGGAGACACGGTCTGGTAAAACAGCTTAATTTCACTGTCTTTGCCTTTGTGCAAATGTGTGTGTGTGTGTGTGTGTGTGTGTGTGTGTGTGTTTCACTCCGGCCTTTTTATTAACAGAATGCGCAAATTGTGTGAATGTGTTACGATAACGATGCATCTCTCGACCACATCGTGATAAAATCATGGGATTACATGTAACCTGTCAAAGTACAGTTTGAGTTTGGTCATCATTAATATGCTGTAGTTGTTGCATAAGTACACTTATGACAATGTCAAGGTTTTGACATTTTTAGCAAATGGTTTCGTACCAAGGACGCTACTCTGTGAGCTCTAAGCATCCGAGCCGCAGCAAAGAATCTGCTGGGAGTATGAAACTCATTTTCATAGACATAAATGCACGTTTAATCTTGGTTAAATCAACTAAATGAAAAACAGCTCCTGGCACGGAGTGTCTGAGTAACACAGAGAAGTGTCAGGTTAACGGCGCCATGCTGTTCACCTCAGTGCATATGATGGAGCTTGGGGTTTCAAAATTTATCCAGCTGAACGTTTGATTTTCTGTTAAAACTTTGCTTTCCAGCATGGATGGTTAGACTAGTAAGTCTTGATTTTTTGTCAAGTTCAAAATATTCTTTTTTTTTTTCCATTCCCTGACTGTCATGTATTCTTCCCTAAAGTGGAAAGTGCTGTTATTGTCGGTGCAGCTGTTGCAAAGACAACCTTTCTGTTTCCCTTTGTTTAACAACTCCCAATAATACAGGGCAAAACATGACTTCATTCAGTCAGTCAGTCAGTCAGTCAGTCAGTCCATAATGGAGACATGAAAGCAAATGGAGGTGAAATGGCGCCAGGATGCAAGCCTGATTTTGTGCCCAGTGGCAGACAAAACAGCACATTAAAAGCAAGGTTTATGAAAAAACAATTAAAATGCAGACAGTGCCATTTCTTACAACGCTAAGGCAAAATGGTCAAACTTAAATTATTTATTAAAAATGTAATTACAATAGATAAAAGAAACCGTTAACTGGGGGGGGGAGTCGTGCAAATCAGGGTCCAAGTGACAAGTGAGTCTTGAGTCTTTTGCGGAAGATGGCGAGTGACTCTGCTGTCCTGACATTGGTCGGGAGTTTGTTCCACCCCTGAGGCGCCAGAACAGACACGAGTCTTGAGTGACCTTTGTTTGCTCTCAGCGATGGCGGTACCAGCTGGCCAGCTGATGTAGTGGGGCAATGTGCTCGTGCTGGGGCAAGAGGTCTGACCAGTGTTTGGGAGTAGATGGGTGTAGTTCTCTTGACTGCCTTGAGGGTCAGTATCATCGCCTTGCAACAGGAAGCCGGTGGAGGTCACGGAGGAGGAGTTGCAGTAGTAGTAGTAGATGACCAGCGCTTGGACCAGATGGTTAGCTAGCTGACTCTGATTTTACATCAAACATATTTCATATCAGTGGTTAAAACAGTTTGCTGTTGGTAAAGATCCAATATAGTTCCTATGTTATTAATGATTAATCAATTTTACAGGCAGAAGGCAATTGATCAGAGAAATCACTTAAAATTTGCATCCCTAGTTGTTGTGCATGTAAAAGGTTTTGAAAGTTGAAGGTCAAACTCCGCACCAACAGAAGCTCCTCTTTCCCACAGAAAACACTGCCCCAAAAATGCCTCGTCAGAAGTCACGCCTTTACTTCCGTGACTTCCTGACATCACACTATGTCACAGAGTCACACATTTCCGTAATGTATGACTCACAGCTCGTTTGGCATGCAAGACTTAATTTAGCACAGCTGCTCTGTTATTGTTAGCGGTGCTGGGTTAGGCATGTGTGGGCTGACTGCTGACTGCGGAGTTCCTTGCACAGTAAGGCAGCTAATCCTACTTTAGGAGTGACCCAAAATACATTTATGAACCTGAACAATGTCCATATCCAGCAATCTGATGGGGCTTGTTCATGCTGTGTCTCTGCCAGCCCTGCAGGACACGGCATAACCTGCTGTCTATCATATTCAAGGAAAACGATAAAAACAACTTTATCAGTGGCTTTTGGGTGTATACAGTTCTCCTTGGTCATAACTTTCTTGGGCTGCACACAGAGGTATGCGGGGACCCTCGCTGTCATGGTCAGATGGTGAAAATGATGTAACGAGCACCAACTCGGCTATAACATGCTGCTAAGCCGTGTGATGTAGTGGCTGTCTGTCAACATGTTGTGGTGCTTTTCTGTCCCTTAGTGGCAAAACCTCAATTAATGGGGCTTTTACTCAGCAGTTAAAGGGTAAATTGTACGCACTTTATTATTACTCTCCAGTGGTACAATAAGATTAATCAAACATGAGCTTTTCCAAGTCCTTATAACTGCTGACTTTGAAAACTCTCCACCCAAGCTGTTCTCTGTTCCGACATAAAACCTCCACCACGAGGATAATCCGAGGGGAAATATGGGAAATTCGAGTACGTCTTGAAAGATGTGTGCCCGGCCCCACCTCCGCTCCCACCCCGCTGAGTCAGAGAGGACACGGTAGCTGCCCTCACGGTGACGGTCCATCTGTCCATCAGATCTCATTAACAGTTCAATTGTCTGCGGGGAATCAGTGGTAGTCGGGGAGACGCTTGCCGGTCGGAATGACAATTAGCAAAACAAAGCAAACACAGTTCAGATAGAGGCAGCCTTGGAAAAAGAGTCCAGAAGTGTGTAAATCACTGCGGACAATACGACGCCATTATTTTAGTATATTCATTCTATATGAATGCGTCACACAGAATCAATACAAGGTTTAGCAAAAAGATTCCAATGTCATACGCATCTGTCTGAGTCTGTGGATGTCCTTAAGAGTGTTTCCGTCTTGAATGTTATAGCCCCAGTCATTTATCTGTTTGGGCCCTTGGCCTGAAATACTGCAATTACCGTTCGGAAGGCGCAATGTGTAAAATGGTTGAGTCTTTTATCCCAGGTTGTCAAATACCGACGCTTGGGTTTGCTGGCTGGCCCGAATCCCTAACCCAAAGAGTAAGTGTTTGACTGCCTGGGAATGAGACTCAACCATCAGCTCTACATGTAGAAGGAATAAAATGTAACAAGAGACGGTCCCTTCACAATAGGTGTCGCCATGACCACACGTCGCCATTATGACTCACAAGGTGAAAACAGAACCGACTCAGCTGGTAAATATGTGAATATCAACAAGCCAAAAGCTGGATAAATCTTGACTAAAGGTCACATTTCATTATGTGAAATATAAAAGCTGCTACATTGACAATAAACACGTGGACACCGGGTTGCGTTTTTTTACATCGGCATGCTCCTTCCCAGGTTTGTCAAATATTTGTGGTTTGAGTTACTTGGGGAACTGGGCTCGTACTCATCGCGGTGCGGTCGTGAGTTTCAGCTCATTATGAGCCACGCTGGATGCTTGTGTAGATCAGGCCGGCTGTATTGCTGAGCTGCTGCTGCTGCTGCTCACTGACTGCTCCTCCCTGCCCTGTCTGTTTACATGGAGTTTGCCTTTGATAATTATCAATAGATATGATGACATGATGTTCCTATACCCGAGTTGAAAGAGCGAGAAAGCTGGAGACGGAGCAACAGGAGAAAGAAAAGAGTGCGGAGGAAAACAGCTGCCCTTCATCGGTATTCTCTTCATATCTGTGACATATCCCATAGATAATAGCAGACTAATAGTGAAACGCTGGTATGATGTTGATAATGACATAGAAGAGGTGCTTATGCTCACACACATAACAGATTTTTAATTTTTTTTATCAGGCTTTGGGATGTTCACTGCTATTTCAAAATTTACCAAGAAAATACATCGTTAATCCATGTGAAGAAGAAATCGTTTTGTTGAATGTAGGCAGGGTCAACTTCAGCAATCCACAGACATTTCACAGGGTCAAAGGTTCCCGAGCAACCCTTGAGCTCAACTATTGTACCAAACTCTCGATGTGCAAACCCTCTGGTATGGCTAAATCTGACTGGATCCAAATGCAGACGCTAAAGGACAGGTCATACTATCAGCTCCTGACCAACCATCAAGGGTACAATATCAGAAATAGAGGCAGGAGTCTATTTCTGTCCAGTCTACACTATGGTATTCGCCAGGGCTAAATATTGGACCTCAAGGTCACTTCGTTGAGCTTTTGGGGGCTGAAAAGGTACAAATACGGCTCTCAAGCAGTAAGAGGTAGATACATATAACAATTTTTCTTAATGTACACTTATTAAAAAGACACTTTTTTGTTGCCTTAAAGGTGCTGTATGTAGGAATTTTAGTCCAAAACATTCAAAAACGTACTATAATTAATAACAGAGTGTAGAATAGTTCTGAACTTTAGTTTGAACAGAAACTCTATCCAACTAAGATCTTTATAAGGTCTTCAAACCACAGGGTTCATAAGACACAATACATTGGTGCATCAATCCAAGTACACCACCCTTGAATAGCAAATAAATAAATATGACATGCCTGATCTAATTAATTGCTTTGAAATTCAAACGCAGTTGACTTTTTTTTATCCTGACCTCCAAGAACTTTTTGCAGTGCATTTGTGTTTACACGGCCAAACTAAATGTATCTCCTCCACAATCGACATGTCTTCAAGCATTTCTCATATCCATATGTTCTGTGCACGCTCCACCGACCCTGTTTGTTTATCTCATGTACATCCTCAGCCAAATGGCGACAGTCGAGATTAGTCTGCGACAGAAGGGAAAAGCCCATCGAGTTGGAGTCAAGTGAGCTAAATTAGAGTATGTCTGAGAGAAGTCATGTCATTTAAACGCTTAAAACTCGCCCTGAAAATTGATGCAATTATATATTTCTTCAGACAGATTCTGAAGCACATACAGTTTCTGTAATTACTGAACAACACTTCACCCCTCTTGTTCCTCCATTACTTTTGCAGAGAAAATTACCGAATCTATGGCAGACAGCGCGGATTAACCCGGTGGAGGAGTTGCTATTTATGTCTCGCGCGCACTTGACAAACTTAGACTGAATCTGATGTAGCTTACGTTCAAATATTTTCTAGTTTCAAACTGCCATACATTATTCAAATCGAGGGTGAGGAAATTATGCACATCGAGGATTAAATATTTTTCGGCAAAGATAAATTAATTCACACGAGAGGCCCCCGCAAAGCGGATCTAGCAACGCCAATGAAGTGTACTTCAAGATATTGAATATAAGGTTACAACTGGGATTTTAAGAATGCCCTCATGGTGGTGAGGAATCTAACAAGATAATTTGCTGTAATGGGCATCAAGGGTGCTCCGAGGGAAGAAGCGAGAGTCTTAACCACATCATAGGTTCTGAACATTACTCCGACTTCAAAGTGGTATGACCCAATCTCTTAAGAATCATAAAACTATAATCAGTCGAAGAGAAATCAAAGGGGGTTTTACACTAAAGGCTTCTGATAAAAAATTGAACTTTGTGTCCTCGCAAATGGGACACTCTGAGTTCACACAGTGTGCTGTGTCAGTCTTCTCTTTCTCTTCTTATGGCCTTACTTATAATTGTGTCATGTCAGGGCCCATTTTGTGAATATTAGATGGATTTCGCGACATTATCGACCTATGTTCCAGAATAAATGTTATCCAAGTATGTTTCTACAAAACCAAAAAAAATTGAAAGCTTTGTTTTCCTTTATGGTGTAACTTAACAGTTAATTAGGTTCTGTAATGTTCTATTTCCCTCTTGTCACAGTGCTTATGCTCTGGTTAGGTTTGAGCACAAAAGCTGCTTGGTTAGTCTTGGAAATATATCATGGTTTGGCTCAAAATACGTATTTTGGCTGCCGCAAACATACAGACTGTCACCGCAAACAAGGCGTGACATGGCTCGACTTCCCTTGAAAAATATCTTGGTTTTGTTTACACAGACACTCCTTGGAATTGTCCCGGGTTCTCCTTCAAAATATCCAGTGGTGTCACACATGTCAAACTGCAGTCGCCCATTTGGCAGCCTCCTCTCATGTTGTCCGACAGCCATCCCCTCCACCTTTGGATATGAGAGTCAGGTAATAAACAACAAATGTTCTGTACAAATGAATCACCAGCTTCTAATATTATATCCAAGTGGGCTGCATGTGCGTAATATACTAAAAAAAACTGTTGTTTTTTGTTTGATTTAGTAACATTTTGAATATTCAGGAACACATACTGGACAGTGGAATTGACGGACCCATAGAGTATTTACTGGATACCAAAGATTTTGATCTCGGTTCTTTTATTTGCTGTTAAATGGAGTCCTAATGAATATAGTAAAAAAATGCTCAACACTAATTAGATTGATAGTGTAAGGGAGGTGGTCTTTGGTGAGCAGGTCTTGCTTCTGATCCTCAGTTAATTTCAAATGAGGGTAAAATCCAATTAATTGGATTCTGGCTTCAGGGAGGGTAGTCATGCAGTAGGTGCTTTTCGATGAAAATTACACCTCCAAGGATAATAGCTGAATCTATTTCAGGAGGATATTATTATCAGACATGGGGCTGGAGTGTGTAGGTTTACTCTAGTTGATCGCTGCCGACTCTATTCGTATTCTAGAGCAAACCGGGTGTGTGTTTCTGCTGTGGTTGTGTGTTATACCAGTTTTGGTGTCTTAAAGCTACCCTCGTGGCAAAGGCTGCTTCTCTAAGTGAAACTGGCCCTGAATGAATTATTCTTGATATTGGAAAACAACCCTTTGCCCTTAATTTGTCACCTTTTTAGAACAGAAAATTGATTAGACTGCTCCACGTATAATTGCTTTCACTCCCACAGTCAACCTGGAATCTAGATGTAAACTTTAATCCATTTCCGACCGTTCAATTAAGTGAGAGATTTCAATCTTCCCTCCTCACATTGTGATCATTCTTCTTCTTTTTTTTTTATTTAGAGGTGAAGGACTATTTATTTGCAGGGTTAGGGAGGGTGGAATATTGGAGAAATGATGAGTACAAAAGTTTCATTTCCTATCATGTTTTCAGATCTGCTTTAAAAAAGAGAAGTCTCAAGTGTGGTGAGTCATTGTTATAGAAAACCTCAACACAATACAGGAGTGATTCAAGGGCAGTTTTTTTCCAACTCTCGGCTCATCTCTTAAAGCAACACATTTACATACTTGGTGAGCAGTGTGAGAGGGGCATAATGGTCCATGTTGATGTCAGTGCGCTGTTGTTTCACACTGAGTGAAAAGAAGTGATTTCAAGGTTGGGTTATGTTCAATGGGGCACACAGGGATAATTTCCTTCTTATGCTAAATTCAGTTTTGTGTCTGTTCAGTGAGCTGCTAAGATTATTGTGGGTTTGCTAGATTCTCCGTGTTGGAAAGTTATAAAGTAATACAGTTATGAGATTGCCACTTGGTATGGAAATGTGATGAGAATCAGAGAGTCTCTTGGCCAAAGACCTTTGCAAGAAAAAAATGCCAAAATATGATGTTTATTCAGATTTGAATGTAGAAAACCATTACAATGCACCCCGCTGAAAGGTATGCCCAGTGGGGGTACAGTGGTGCTTTCTTCTAAATGCTTTGATCTAAATCCAATGAAATTACCATTAGAGCTTAGCTTACTAGCTTGTAAGAATTTGTTAATTAACAGTAAACATTAAAATGGTTAAATCCCTGCAAAATAAATGGTAAGAGCTGCTACCTTGTTTATTTTCATAAACAGGTTAGTATCATATGACAACTTGCTATTATCATTGTGTAGGTTGCCAGTTCATTGGTTGTAGTTGTAGTGTAGTTGTTTCCTGTAGTGACGTGGATTTTGAAAACAGTAACACACAGAGAGCAGAAGGAAGGAGAACCAGCCTGAAATAGACCATATTCACATGTGGCCATTTTGGTGGGAAGCTTGTTTGTTGGCATGACGTTATGCTGCTTTGTTCCAGGTTGCAAATGATATAAACATGGAGCAACAGGTGAGAGGCATCTTGCTGATGACCAGAATGTAAGTCAGCCACGCCCAGCCTGAGACAAAACACTGACAGACAGAGGGAGACAAACATACAACAAAAACAGAGGCAAAAAAAAAACCCCAAAAAAACACAGGAGAAACAAGGAGAAATCGACAAAGCTCTGCAGATACTTTTTGCAGAGTTTCGCTTCCAGACTTAAACAAATGTATCCAAGATATGTGTTTATATTTATGAATTAGATCCACCTTTCCTGCCATATTGGATGGCACCAATGTTAGCCCAGAAGTGGTGGAATGCTAACACTAGCAGTCAGTCACCAGTAGCTAAATTACCAAATGTGTTTTTTTTCCTTGGATTTTGGTCTGGATTTTTACTATCAATTGCCTAGTGAACATTCTGTAATTGGTCAAATAATAAGCATTTGACTGATTCACCATATTTATATCATTTGCAACCACTACACAGCTGTACAACATTTGAGTCTCCTACCCTGTGCCTGAGTCAGAGGAAAATGGCTGCCTTGTGAATATAGTCCAAACAGCAGGCTACACCGACAGTTTACATCCACCAAGTGAGACTAATCCAAGGCTGACAATGTCATTAGTGCTACTATACAGTGTGATGAACTGGACAAATTGAAATTTTAACCTGATGACGAAGACTGGTGAAAGGCCAGAGGATCACCAAAGTGATTAAACCTGTGGAGAAAAAAAATAATGTTAGTATCAAACTTCATGGTAATTCATTAAATAGATCATGAGACACTCCAAATCACAAATGTCAACCTGCTGGTGGCACTAGGAAGAAGACAAAAATAGGATTAATTCCCTGGGGATCATAGACTGTACAACATTTAATCGCTATCCGTTGTTGCTAGGATATGCAAGTCTGGACCACCGACAGACTGACATTGCCATACATAGTGCTACATGTAGATAAGCTGTTCCCCTTTGCCAGTGTAGCAATGTGCACCATTTTCAACATTTTAGACTGAAACAGCGCAATAACACTTTAATTGGCTCTGTGTATCTTGACATGCTTAGAGCGTCAGCAAGCATCAGCCTTCTAGTGATATCAAATCATGCAGTCATTTAAGGCTAATAAGAATCCTAAAACCAGAGTCCTCAAAGTGCTCCGTGTTATTTTTGGCATTGCTTCCCCGTACTTCATCAAGAGTATCTCTTCATGCATGGGAAGCTGCATAAAATTAGCATATAGTAAAAGAGAAGGAGACTGCCATGGGAAAGAATGAGCTGTATTTCATTAATGGCTCATCCTGCAGTTCAAGTTCAAAGTGGAGCGAGTTGACCCTAATTTACGTTGACGGAGGAGCAGACAATTTCATTTTTCTCCTCTTTTTGGAGAGTTTATATCAGTGATATCTCATTGTCTGCAACTATCTGTAGGCTGAGATTTGTGTATTGGCTTTAACATGTTGAATGGACACATTCCTTTGATGGCTGTATATTTCAGCCCAACGGTAATTCTGTCTGCTAATCTGCTAACATGAGGTGAGAATTATCACCAAACTCCAGAGCTCTTCTCTCATCAGCCCTGGCTTTCAGCAAACATCGCTGAAAATCCCATTTCTATCTGTCTGTTTGCTGTGCGATGTTTTGGTGGCGAAGTAAGCGACTTGCACCAAAGTCTAAAAACTAAATGAAGAGCAGAGAACATTAGGACTCGAAATCAATTTTAATGTAACGTCTGTTAGATGTGTGAGTAGGCAATTTCTTGTGAATAAGTGAGCCGTAAAAGCTTTATAATGTGGTTATAACTCAGGGTTGTGTGTGTGCCCGTTTAACTGGGAGTTTTCTGTCCCAAAGGAGAGCAACATCAACTGTTAGCACTAATCTAACCTCTAATCTTGATTTGTGAACCTTAAACCTAATAATCTGGTTGATTTTAGTGACTGGATTCCACCGATATCTTTGTTCAGTGACAGCAACATTGTGATTGAAGTTGTTTCAAAAGTGTGATGTGTAAGAACTGACCGCCTTTTAAAACAAGTACGGGGAGTAATGGCTAACTCTAGCTAGATAGCTTAGGTAGCCATGCAGTCTGGACTGGGAGCTTGTACTGTTGGTGTTTACACCACTAACAGAGCCACTAAGGAGCTCTAGACCGAGATGTGGCTAGCTGGTTAGCATGCTTACTTTAGTAGATAGCTCTGCAACACACTACTTAGACTATATTTCTTAATATCATGTGGGCATCCTTAGTTCATTTAAATGTTTAAACTACTATTCCTTTTGCAGTGCCCAGGAGGTGAACTACTTCTCCACTCCACCACACTACACTCCGTATTGACTGGTCCCAGCGGGTCTTGAAGAGGCCACCCTATGGGCCTCAGGTCAAGTCCCTATTGACAGAGCTACTGCCACCCCCTTCATCCATGGGACGTTGAATGTCAAAAGAGCAGATTCATTACCATTGAGTGTATTGACATATTCTATACTGTGTGTGTCATGATATCTTAGTTCTGGCTGCTAAAATGTGAAGGTTGGATTTTTCTGGACAGTTTTGTTACCAACACACAGGAAACATGAACTGACATACTCACCAGATGAAAGTCAGATGCAGAGCAGGTGGTCGGCTATAGGCTGCAGGTGGAGACAGATTTAACTGTGACATTCCCCGAAGAGGTGATGATGGGTTAGAAAAGGGAAGCATGCACATTGATTTACCTGGTGAGAAGGGTCACTTGTCCTTCCCTGTGCTCGACTAATGTCCACTAAGAAGTTGAAAACCAAGCACCCTCCTCTCACCTGAATGATACAGCATATTGATTGGCCTTAAGGAAGGTTGTTCTTTAATGTATTTGTCAGGAGCTGACCTTGCTGTTAGTGTAACGGTGTCTTGCCACAGGCAGGCACACCACACTGGGGTAATTTCACTTCAAGTTTACACAGGGGGTTGCATCACACAGCAGCGATCACCCCTCTCATGGACAAGTCATAACTCTCCATGGTTGGTGCACACTGGTGGGGACTATGACCATTCCTGCTGCTGTTTTTTCTGCCTTTTTTTTCATTTAAACAGTGGTGTTTAACATTTCATTACATACTTTGCTAATACAACCAAACAACCACAACCAATGTTTTAGAAAGTTGCGAAATCACAATTACTCAACACATTGTCATATCTGAACGACTGGTTGAGTGACTCTGAAAACGGTATAGACCTCAAAAACCCTATAAAAAGTATATATCTCTAGATTTGAAAATCTCATTGGCTACATGAGACCTTAATCATCCGATGACTGGCATGTAAGTGACTCGGGAGAGAGGGGATGGAACAAGGAGTCCCATCTTTGCCATCACGCATTGGCTGGCTCCACTTCTGGCACAGAAACTCCAAACAGGTCAAATGAGGGGTTAATCAAACTGCAGTCATCTCAGAATCTCCAGTATGGAAGGATAACAGGTGAGTGAGGGACATGTAAAAACAAATCAAAAGATACGCAATTGTATTTTGTTTTTAGCTATGGCTTCGCCAATTATGCATGGCAATTGGTATTTTGGATTAAATATTCGAGTGAAATGGATGAACTGGATATTTGAGAATAAGAGAAGACAGTTTTTGTTGAACTTTCATCCACTGCTGAAACACCTAGATGCTGTACTTGCCAAAACCTTGCACAGGCTTTTCTATTCAAATGGTTATTTTAGTCTTCCAAGATCTAATTATCTTTATTTTTCAGACTGACTCTTGTGCTGCTACTTATTTCCCTCTGTACTGCTGTGTTACCTGCAAATTTCTCCCAAGGTGGCTCAATAAAGGAACATGTTATCTCAAGTTGAAGCGCTAGCCTAGTTGCTTTGCTCTGTTTGTATTGCTATGTGAATGAGCCAGACCATTGAATGAGGTTAGGTAAATATCCAAGTACGAGTAAAAATAGGTGAAGCTCCCTAAATCACCTATATCACATAACTTACATATATACATTACATCAGTAACTTAGTAAAGTAATGTTATGTTCATTTGTTGACTTTTGGTTCACATGGTACATGAACGGTGGTCTCCTGGGTGAATGTATTTTGTCCGTTTGACCCATCAATCCACCTCAACCTCCTCTTTGTATTGACTTGGTAGCTTTTTATACTCTCACCTGACTTCCTCTTTTGCTGCTCTAACAATTACTACAGCCACTAGAGGCCGCCACCTTACAGTAAATGTAAACATGGGTTGTAATAATCTGCTTCCAAAGTTGACCTATCTGGCAATTTCTCTGATGAACAAGGGCTTTCATTACTATACGCATGTAGGGCTACATTTACTATTCTACATTTAAAGACGAATCCTCCATGAGCTGAAAATATATTTCCATCTGTACCAGAAACATGAATCACCTCCTGATGACAATGGTGGAAAAGTCACGCGATCTCCAAAATGGGTATGATTTTTCAAGAAAATGTGAAGATTGTAGAACAGATAATTGCCAGGAGAAATTAGGAGATCATTAAAGTAATTGTGTTTTAGTTTGGATCGGAGCCACGCCATTAATGTAGCTGACATTAAATTGACTTGCAGTTTAACTGAAAATCACAGGTAACACATCTTCAGACAATGCAATTTAAATCCTACATAACAATACATTAAGCGCATTGTATTCCTAAAAAAACAAATATACATTAAAGCAGCCTCATGCTTATCATACTAAACATATGATTTTGAAAAGTTCTTTCATTTTAACGTACCGTCTCTAACTTGGTTCACAACTAAGGCCAAACCAGAGGGCTGTTGCACACAAGTCCAGATACGGCACACATGCATAGATTATATCGCCAAAATTGTTGTTTTCCTAGCGTTATCTCACATGATGATAGGTTCTCATCTCACAAGATGATATGGTTCGTAAGACTTGTTTGGTGCATTTCATCTCAAATGAAATCACAGCAATTTCCCTGTCTCCTACTGTAAAAAAAGATGTGTTTAATACACTGCGAATAACATTCAATTTCCGCCTGCGATCTATATCATACTCAGAATGTGTTACCATAGATGCAAAACATGTCAGCGATGCACTGACCACCTAATGTAATGGATGTCACAGAATAAGCAAGCAGTGGGCAGTGCGAGATGAGACGTCTCAGCAGCATCGTGGGTTAATTTGGACTGCTGACATAACAATGCAAGAGCCAGTGGAGGAAGTGCTCACTTGACTCGATGGCAAAACATTATTTTTTTTTTGCTGTTATGTGATTGAAGCAACACCCTTATCGAATTAATGGGTTTGATTATATGCAATTATACCCTTATCAAACTAATGACAGTAATAGTTGTCCTGTTTGTACTTTGTTGCCTCCTAATTTGTCGCCATCAAATGAACCTGAGCAACAATTACCATTAGTGATACAAACTGTTGCGCGTGTGCATGTGTCAAAGGCAATTAGGATTGAAGTCAAAAAAATAAAAAATAAAACAAATAAATAAAACTGCACACACTCTGGTTTTGATAATATCATGCCCATTTTCTGATCAATTTCACCCTATGTCACATCCCTCTCCTTTTTGGAAGCGCCTTCATTCTGTTCGGTCTAGATAGCTGGAACTCATTAAACTGCTGGATGAAACACAGGCAAGGGAGGTCACGGTTTGTCTAACGGAACGATTATCAGAGACAGACCACCCTCATATGACTTATCACAGTCAGGATACCTTCCTACAAAAGGGAAAAACAAACAGTCAGGGCAAGATCCAGCAGTGCAATCAGGCGTAGCTCTTTAATGTGCTGATGTCATTTGTTCCTGAGCGCCGAGGCTGCGGCACAGAGCGGGCTTTGATAAGCTCCTGAGCAAAATTACATCTAATTAGATATGCTGCTGGCATGGTCTCTCAGTAATCATAACTGTATAGCCAGTGAACAACAAAAACAGTTTGTCAGTGTGGTCCTGCACAGTATGGACACGGTCCCTTAGGAGAGCGGTAAATGAGACTCCCGTTTGAAATACAAAACGGATACTAATGGCACAATATATTACTCCCTGCACCAACAAATGTGCTTCCAAAGTCTCATTTGTGCCTGGGGATTATCTATTGTTTTAATTAAGAGTGAGGGCACGAACACAGATCCCTGTGGACAGAAACTAGCCAAGACATTGTAATGTGTCCGCTGAGAGCAGCCATGGCACTCCAGAGCTTCAGCACCCTGGTTAGACGTAAACATTCACCCATATATAACCCTTGTCTTTACCCTTGTTTGCGTTTCCTTAATGAAGAAGCTCATCTCTATCTGAAATCAATGTACAATATATAATTTTGATCCCTACAGGGAAAAAAAAGATCTGACAAACTTGTAGTAGTAGAAGAAGTATTCAGGTCCTTCAAAAGCACAAAGTACAGATACAGCAATGAAAAATGTCACTTTGCCATGACCGTCATTAGAGCTAACTGAATGTGGGACCGAAAAATTAAAGGGTCCTCTGAGCATCCATAGGTATATTTTTGAGGTGAAATGATTAATAGGGTTGGAGTGAGTTCTAAGCTGTACTCTTTGACAGAAGCACCCATACACAACACCCATAGATGTGATGTGAACTGGGGCCCCAAGTAGACCCTCCTTTTTCATTCAGGGTTACCCGCTTAAAAGGATGTGAACTGCTAGTTTAGTCTTTGAAAATGTATATTTTATAAGGTGATCAGGTTATCTTCTCTGTAAAGCACACAAATTTACCTTTTTTCCCCTTTTCTGAGTATTTGGTAGAATTGAAAAGCTCGTACACCAATACTCAAGGTTCTTCTTTGTGACTTCACTGCAATTTTCTGTAAATGTATCTTGTTACTTTCCACCACTGCAATTGGTGAATAATTTACTGAATATAGTATGGCAGCTACACACTTAAGAATGCTCAGTCCCTTACAACTGAGGCCTGGGAAATCTTCACACTGTATACCCTACCTACTGTATGTTTTAGATCTGAGAAGCAAGGAATACACGGTCGGGACTGTGTCCCATGCCTTTTTACAGGTGTCCCTTTATAGTATGTGTTGCCTTGTGTCTATAATGAACCCTGATAGCTGTTTGCTGACAATAAGAAATGGGTCACAAGAAGTGTATAATCATATTTAATAGACCCAATCAAAGGAAATCAGACTGCTGCACAGGATCTAAAGACTTTCACCAAAGGCTCATGGCTTTTTGCAGTGTAATTTGTCAGTAAAGCACTTCAATATGTGAGGTGGAAAAAACTTTCAACCCCCACAAAAGGATACTGACATGAAAAAAGATGAATGCGTAAAGCATAACTATGGCACCCATCCACAAGCTATGACAAAGCGAGGTTGACAATAGCACAGAAGGTTAGTCAGACAGCTTGGATAAAGGTTACCCATTTTGTAACGATTTTAAATATGTGCACACATCTGGCTATAACAAACGAATCCATGAAATTCACATCAAGTCAATGATTCACTGGAAAACAAAACAAATAAAAAACAATAAACCGAAGCAATTTTCAGCAACCCGACATTGCCCAGCACTTTCCCAAGATGCATTACAGAACTTGGAGTAATTTGTGTAAAACAACATCAGCAAAACAAAATGACAAACAACATATATTGAACGAGTGTGGAAAAAGCTTGCTTACTCATACCCAAAATGAACATTAGATTATTCGAGGTCCCATAGGGAGCATTTCCGGCGACCCATATGTCCTTCATTTCCAATTAGTTCAATTTTCTCATCTTTCTTTAATATCCCAAGACCAGTTTGCTGTTCAAACAGCATCTGTCTAGCAGAGCATTCGTCTCCTCCAGGCTTAAGCCCATTTCTAATTAATCTGTCCCTCTAACAGTGGAGAGAGGAGGTCAGAAAACAGGCTGAAGGTGACTGAGACTGGGTCTGGGTCTGTTTTCACATAAAACACATTTTATCTTCAGGGAAAGTCAAGGAAGTTCTATTTATTTTGATGAAGCTGATTCATAGTTTACATGTTTCATAAAGCCGAGTTTAAAACTGCCGCAGCCCGAATAATACCAGGCTGTTTTCAGACTCACACAGACATCCTCTCTTTTTACACACACCATCACAGCACAGTGAATGCTCAATTATCTAAAATTCACTCGCCTGTAAATTCACTGTCATTAGTATAAACAATTCATTTACCTTATTTACAAAAGATCACAAAAAACAAGTAGCTCTTGAGAAATGAGATCCTGGAGACAAAATGAAAGCATAACCGGGACTAATTTACCTTGTTTGTACAGCAAATGACTTCTAATTATTACATCTAAGCAATGTTTCTGGATTGAAGATAAGATTGCTCTGACTAGGAGCATTAAAACCGCCAGTTACAGTGAATATCCATCATGGTCAAAAAAAAGGGATGGATGTAGGAAGTGCGATGTTATTTTAAAGCTCACTTTGGAGTTTGCAATCCAATTCTGTAATGGTTCTTGCACTTTCACTTCACTTACACTAGGAAACAGGCAGGAATACGTAAACAAGCACATTTCACTATATCAAGTTTATAGTATTTTATGATCTATGACAATTCGGAGGGCAATCGTGTACTTCCTTTACTAAATTACATCTATTTAACACTCTAATCACTTTAATACACAGTTTCAATCCATTAAATATGACACATCGTTACAGATTAAATTTGATTTTGTTGGTTAAAGCAGACACACACTACTTTTCAACTTTCCTGCCTCTAATGTTTCTCTGTGGTATAACTGTCAGCAACATGTTTACCGCCCAATTTCACCAAGAAACCCCGATCTCAGTGTTATGAAAAGGCAGAGTAAAAAGATGTTTGTATTAACAAGTTTGCATGTTTTGTTACTGACTGATCTAATACAAGAAATGCTGTTTTTGAAACGTTTCGAGTCCCAGTGGTATAGGGGGGGAACACATATAAACAGGGAACAGACTTTGACACAACACCGCCGCTCTCCATTGAGTGAATGCCCGTCTGTTCAGTCTTGTTTGACCTCAGTTTCTGTCACTCCTCCATAGACGGAGTTCTTCACACAGTTACTCCAGTTGTCCCACCCTTTCCTGGGGACGGCTACCAGGGAAAACAAGGCCTCTCCTGTTAAGGTTGTGCAAAGGCTTCCTTTAATCCATAATTTGACTATTTTTTTATTTTTTATATTTTTTTATACGTGAACAATTTAGAACACAAACCATAGTGAGAACAACAGTTTATTGGCAACCAATATATTTGCAGATGGTGTTGTTTTACTACGCTCATTACACTGTGCCATCGGTATTTACTGTAGAATGATAGTTAAGCCATAAAAGGTGTCTATTGCCATTGATTAAATTATTTCTAGTCCATAAAGATAACATCCTCTGCATAACAAGTATTACACTTTGATGGTTTAGTTTATTTTGCTGTTAATACTTTTGTACTCAAGTAGAATTCTGACGCAGGATGCAGTATTTCTGGATTGTTCTATTGCTACTTTTACAAAGTAAGACAGGTAAGCCAAACAAAGAGGGTAATCAAAACATGAAACCTGAAAACATGAAGACTGTAAAGGAAAAATGGAAAATTATGACAGTGATACGACAATGGGGAGCCAGTGCCAACAAAGCCAGCAGAATGATGAGGTACTATTAGTGATTCAGGCTGCTGAATTTGATCTGCCAGTCCCGTCCTCCGAGAACATTGTTAGAATAGATCAGGTTGAAATGGCTCCATCCTGCAAAACCTGCAAAAGTAAGGGAATAAAATGGGAAGGTATGTGGTCAACAAGCTACTGCTGGCCTGTGGAAGGAAGGCGCTGGAAAAGGTTTCTGAGTACAGGCCCATTATTGTTTTAGAGTTCCCTGTATGTACGTCTTTCAAGTATTCATACTGTCAAGAAACATTGAGGGGGCACTTCAGAAGTAACAGAGTTGAAAGACAATGATGACCAAGCAGACCAGACCAGAAATGGTGATTATGGCAACCCTCGGCTCCACAGATTGGTCTTTGTGTAGGCTTCACCCACCATGGATGACCAAGGATGATGGGCATGGCAGGTAAATCATTGAGCTGTAACAGAATCTCTATAGGATTGTAAAGACCGAGTGAGAGCGTGTGATGGAACGTTACAGTCGTAATGACCTATTCCTCTGAAATACCAAGAATTGTTCCAAAGGGGAATGGATGGTTGTTTCAGTAGGTTTGTCTCGTCATCATCTCTTTGTTCACTGATGACCTTTAAATGGACAAAACAAAAATAAGTGTAAAAAGCATGTTCTGATACAGGTGCTCTTTAGGGATCCAAGTTTGTACTGCATTTCTCAGTGTCACTGACAGAGTAAGGAAGCCGGATAATCTAGGAGCGCAGTTTGAAAAGAGGTAGCGCTAGCACCAGTGGTGTATCTAGAGAATGACAACCCTTTCTTTCTACAGAGGAAAACCGTTGGTGCAGATGACCAAAGAAGGATTTCTGGTCAAATGGAAGGTAAACAAATGTACTGATGTCAGTTAAACCACATATAAGGCCACAGAGGAGAGATACATCTCTCCGTCCACCCTCTACCTCTAATGTATGAACACAATAGCATAATCACCCTCGCCGTGAACAACTTGGCAGATGGCCCACATCATCCAGGTCACCTCTCTCGCAGAGACTGGACGATCAGAGACCTTCATCGCCTCGGCTGTAAACACAGAGTAATTAACACACAGGAGAGCTGGCTGATCCCAAGCAGGCACGGTCCAGACGAGGGCTTTACCTGGCATAAGAGTGATGATGCAGGCTGTACAGGTAGCCAGATGGTGGACATGCACGTGGGGCAGATGGCGGCCTCTCCTGGGTCCTATCTAAAGGAACTTTAAGGTAAATATTGTAGTGATCATAATGTTCACAGCTGTGTCACTTTTTTGTTGGCTTACCGTTCTCTATATAATATGCCCTTTATAAGCGACTCGAAAATTAGTAGTAAATTGGATTTGTGTCTCATTCCCAATTCAAACAGTCGCTTTCCGTTAGTAAGTTGGGTGGGTCACCAATCCAAAGTGTCAGTATTCGACATGTCTGGAGTGAGACTCTGATATTTTTCTCAGAATATATTTCAGCTAGCTTTGGGACAAGCTCCACAACTAAACAGCCTAAAAATCAAGCATGAACACACATCTCTGCCATTTTTCTATTTGACTTTACTTGAAATTCCTTCTTAAACTGTGAGTTTACAAAAGCATGTTTCAAATTAAAGATTAAAGACAATTTATTAAAGAAAAGCACCCTCAAAGACTAAAACACACTTGAGCTCTGATGTCTTGCAAATTCTGCACACCCACATGTTGACTGGCATGCTGTGTGTGCCCAGTAAATAAAAGTGTAGCTTGCCCTGATGGAGTGCCAGAAGTATTTATTTTTCTAGGCCTGCATCTGCAAGTTGCTCAAAGTCACTGCAAAGTGATCATGTACAGGAGTTAATTTTCTGAGAATGTCTTTATTGATTGGCTTGCTGATTTCTGAGTAATTTTGTGAAAGAGTGCCACGGTGAGAGAAATAGCTGGCAACACTTTGTCTCCAATTTTGATGACAAAAATGTTTGTGTATTCTGTCGATTTTTATCAGTCTTTGTGCCTTGACCCTTTAAACTTGGACCTCTTACGGAGACCTGTTGTGACAACTAATACAACTGTGTTGACTGATAATATGTTATATGCATGACATGTCCATAATGTGAGCCTGGGAAGCAATAGGAGGAGAAAGAAATAAGATTCACCTCATGATTAAATTATATATATATTGGTGATTCTACACGTGACCAGTGCTGGCCCTGAGTAATTTGGTGCCCTAGGCAAGATCTTAGCCGGCGCCCCCTTGCATCGAAGCCAATTTCACAATCAATTTTCATACACTCACACAGCAACTGCATGTATGTATTCAAGATTTTATTTCTTTCAGGTCAAAAATATCACACCAAATAAAAACTGAAGAAAGAAACCAGTGATAAAAATACATAAATATAAATAAGGCATTGTGCAAACATATTATCTCTCAGCCTCAGACTGCCATCTCTCACTTATCTATTGTCAGCCGCTTTGCAAAACGAACTCCAACTCCTTCCATGTTGCCATGTGGGTATTGTGATCCGGGCTAACCTCATGAACCTTCAGCAAGTGGTTTGCATTTCTCCAGTCCTTTAGTCCTTCCTTATTAAGTCTGTATTCTTTTGGAGAAAACATTTAGCAGCATAAGCAGTGCAAGCTATCATTTCTGTTTTGACTTTTTTTTCAGCATTGACTAAGACTCTGTTACAAAACTCATGTTGACACTCTCCCATCTTTATTTTGGGGAAATGTGAAATTGCTTTTTTTATTTGAAATGGTCCTCTGTGAACTAGCTCTCATCTTACTTTGTCAGTTAAAAGAGATGTCCAGTCAGCAGGTCTGTTGGTGAAGCCTTCAGTCCTGATGCAGTGTCACCCTGCTGTGCTGAGGTAGAGGGACAGGAGCACCTGATGCTGTGTCACTGGGCTGGTGAAATATGTTGAAAGTGCATCTGAAGAGAGAAGATAAGTAAATATGACCACTGGATGTTACTTTTTAATAAAATAAAACAGATGCTTGATGCGTGCTGCTTTACATAAGACTAATATAGTAATACAGTAATGAAGATGTGATGAGATTCATTCAACTTTATTGTTATCATATATATATATTATACTTTATAACACCTGAACAGGCCTAATGTTAACTTTCACACTGCTCTGAGATATTCTGCCCACATGGTTTGCATGTAAATGAAATGGCTTCCTTAAAATTACCATCTTTAGATAATATGATTTCAAAGGCATCACTCATCTGAAGTCTTACAATGGACTTGGTCCTGCATGTGAAAGCATTACATTAATATGGATGTCATGTTAATCCTCCCAAGCGTAACAATGCTGTTCTGCGGCGAGGATATATGAGTATGACACATGCAAAGATGTGGTGAAGTTTCCCTCATTATATATTGTGTGCCCGTTGAGCAGTATAATTGCTGCAACCAAGGGAGCAACAGCCAACTTCTGTCACTAAGTGTTCATCCACTCGTATGAATTGTAACAGCTCGATGGTACCTGCTGCCTTCCTTTCATTTCTAATTCATGATATTAATATTGCTTGAGGCCAACTCTTGGGAACTTCATGACAAAGAGCGTAATGGACTTCTCTCTCAAACAAATGGGTGGCTCTGGAATATTGATCAGGCCCGTATCATCTCATCACACAGAATAACAATCAAACAATTTCAGTCTCTTTATTTCAGCTCTCCCCTCCACACTTGATTGAATGTGCATTTCCTCCACAATTCCAGGTAATAACATGGCCATGCCTTTTGATCTATCCATTTTAGAAGAGAAACTGAAAAGATGATTAACCTAAAAAAAGACTGATGCTCCCTTTGAAGCCTGTGTGCTGAAATATTGGTGGGCCCTGGCTAAAGATAAGGCAAATGCTGTTTGCTTTTTGATCCCACGTGTTCTCGATAAATCCTCCGCGAGAAACACAATAACCTTTACTAATTCCGGGATCAAAAATATTCCGGTCAAAATGGGCAGAACCACCTGCACTTGATATGCATCATTAGTATAAATATAGTTTGTGTGTGGTGTGTTCACAAGAAAAATATTACAACATATCTTCAGTTTTATCTATGCACATATGTGCCTTCACCCCTTTCGGCACTTCCCAGTCTGATGCCAAAGAGTGACTTAAACCTACCAATCCACTGTAGTGCAGTGTGTGAGTGAAACCTGTTGTGTCGCCTCGGTGCGAAAAGTACACGGGTGTATGAAAACACAGTACCAGCAGGGGGCAACAATGATGGGAGTAAAGTATGAGCGTAATATAAATATCAGGGGTTTGCATCTCTCCCTCATAAGACGATTCGATACGCATCTAGATACATGGGCTAAGATACGATACAGGGATGATACATTTCAAATATGGAACGAGTTGGCGCGATCTGATATGATGCGATGCAATCTCATACAGGTCCAAAAATGTGTTTAATGTAGACATTCATTTTCCATTATAAATTAAAATAAGCAATTCTATAAAAGTGGCATGCTTACCTTACCATGTCTCAAAAGCCATCACTCTCAACCACACTGTAAGGTCAGTACAGCGGTATAGTGTGGTTACCACAATAAAACAGGCTATAAATGCTGTGATTACCATGGACCTTGCCCAGTTGTGGCTAAGTTGTGGCTGGAAAAAGTCTTAAATAGCCATGTCGTTGTCTTGCGTGTCCTTGCTTGTGCTAGCTGTAACTGTCCTAACGTTAGCATCCACAGACTCCTCGTGGCCTACGTAGTTTCCTCCATGCCATCTCACCAGGTGAGTTTTCAGATTTGTTGTGCTACCACTGGACTTAATAGCTGTTCTACAGACCTTACATATGGCCAGACTGCTGTACAAATGTCCCTCCTTCTAGAATCCAAATCTCTTCTAAACTTCAGATTTCAGAGTAGCTGGTGCATTTTAAACAGTGTCGGAGTTGTCGGACATGTTGTTGTTGTTGTTCTTGTGGTTTTTCCCTCGGATATGCTAACAGTACTCTCGTGAGAATCTTGCGTTGACCTTTAACCTTTTACGAGTTGAGAGACGCTCTGCAGAAATAGCAGCAAAACTTCCGCCAACTGATACATCAGTTTAGAATCGGGCCATTGATCGGTTAATGGTAAATTTAAATCAGCGTATCGATGTAGTCGCATCTTTAACTTTAAGAACGGTCACCGATTCGTATCGGTGAATCTTTACACCACTAATAGGAGGAGAAGTTTAGGGCTGGGTTGTTGGTTCAATCATACGATTTCAATGAGGTGACCATCGTTCAAGTCCTGTGTGATACCAAAAGATGTGATAACTGTTAGCAAGTAGGTATTTTAAAGGTGTAATTTGTAAGACATGGCAAGACTTTGAAGTTAGCTCCAAAGCTATAAAGGGCAGCATAACTGCTTACTGATGCTCACTATACCTGACATGATATTCTTTGCTGTAGCTATCAGGTCAAAGCGACTAGCTGCCGCCAGCAAATATCTCAGTTAGCCTTGGAGCTAAGTGCTATAAAGGGCACCATAGGTTTAGGGAGTGTGCCTGCACGGTAGCCTCGGATGACGGGGGAGTCAACTGTGACCTCCCAGTGAACACAGCTACACACCAGATTTAAGGAGAAATTGGTCTTATGCCAGTTTGAAGGCAGGAGATACAGTGACTTACAGTGGCTCAGACCTGGACTGTGACTCCATTGATGAGAAGACAAGGCTGGTGGGGACAGGAAAGGCATGAGGCAGCAGAGGAATTGAAGAGAGTCGGGCTCCAGCAGATAAGTTAACAAGCCAATTATCATTGAATACTGACACTGACATTGATATGTGTCAGTCTTCTTTGTTGTAACTTGAAGAGTGTCCTCAACAAACACTTAACTTTATAAATCAGCTTGGCAATGAAACAGGTTTGTTGACTAGCTCATATAACTCTCTAACTGAACTCATGCTGGCCTCTTCTTTAAAAACACTGAACACTCTTATTATATTTGTTTATACAATATCCTCAAGTTTTATGAAATTTGACTCAGATTGGGAAAAATGAACAATTTCTGTTTGTGTGCTGAGTAAAATATGTGCACAAAGTTTTTTGTGAACATTTTGTTTAAAGCTTTGCAGCGAGCAGCAGTCTCAATTTGATTTCAAAAGTGTCAGCTTCAAGCTGTGTTTTGTGCTTAGAGCAACTCTTGTGTGTTAGAGGTGCAGTATGTTAGAATTGTCCATCTGTCAAATTCATAATAAAAACAAACAGGGGCAGCACTTCACCAGTGTAACCCCTAACTGTTACACCCGCCATTAGCTATTTAGCTATGCACCTAGTGGTCCTGACTGGGTGCTCGGAGGACCAGGGAAGTGTTGGTGCCCAAGACAGACCAGGGCTAGCTGGTTAGCATGCTAACATCAGTATCTCTGCAACACAATACATAGACATAATTACGTAAGAACTGTTCCTCACCTTCTGCTGATAATTGTGGTCAATATTTGCATGTTCATTACTACAATTGCTACATATCGCACCTTTAAACGTGAAGGTGTGGGTTTTGTTCATCCATTGTGCTGATACATCACATCAAAGTGATTTGTAATGTACTTGACCCAGCCCCAAATAAGCATTGGAAAAATAGATGGAGGGATTACTCTGGCATAGTCACTCTTAAAACAGCTGTCACCATTTTGATGGGTAAATATACAGATGACACTTGCAAGATATTAGTTAAATCTAAACTGGTAACCACAGTAGCCCCGTCTTTGTTTACATTATATTCATAATAACTAATAGCATGAATAAAGTGACTTTCAATGGCAGTGAATAACCAGAGAAATACGGTGTTAGCATGCAACAGCAGGGACGCAAGGAGGGAGGATGACTCACAGATAGATAACAGGGTACAGGCTCGAGCAGGAAGGAGCGATCAATTGAAAGGGCACATTACAAGCAACTTTTGAGAACAGCTGTGAGGGAGGGAGGGACGCTGTATATCTAGTCCCTGCTGACAGAGTCACACATTTAGAGGACCGTTAAATATGGTCCTGCACTGATCGATACAATTTTGAGTCATTAAATCCATTCAGATGAAGAAAAATTGAAATCTGCAGTATATGAGCACAGCTATTAATGAAACTCAGCAGGAGGGTTTCATGTTGGGCATGAGGACTATTAATCATCTATAGAAAGAACTATTAATTATCTATAGAAGGCTGAAGTCACAGTCCACTTCCAGACAAAATTTTTCTACTCCATCTACATCTGTACTCCAGCACTTTCTTTTATTAAACTTTTTTGCTCTAAAGCTGACTGGAAAACATTTCACAGCTGACTGAGACACTATTAAACCAAGTGACTCCAGAACCAATCTATCAATGTGAGCAGGAACAGAAGTTCTTCTAGCAGGGAGACTTAACTTGCATACCATTTCCCTGTCACTATCAGACTGGAGCTAATTATTTCACATACTGTACCTCCTGCTTTTCAAAGGCTTTTGTCAATAAAGGACTGACCCAATCACACCCCACCAACACCACCAGGAGGCTGCATTACAGCCTCTATTCAAAGAATATGGCAATACCTTCTCCAAGAAATCTATCTCTCAAGCCACAGGGATGTGGTTTAATTAGTTTTTTTCATATATATACCTGAATCAGAGTTTGCGATTCCTCGGAAATTGTTTCCGCTTTGCCCTGGAGAAGAGAAAAAATATTGTAGCGTGAGAGGATGCAACATGTAATGGTCCTCTGCGGGTGTTCTGAGCACGTATTGACTTCTGATCTCGTCTCTTTCTGTCCACTGGCTGGTTCTTACAAAAACACAAAATTTGTGTCTTTTAACCATGACCACGATCATTTCTCAAACTTAACGAAGTGGTAATTTAACCAAAACCCCGGTCCTCAGTATTACACAGTTATGGCGTCGGATTAAAAATGTTTTTTGTTATTTCTGCAACAGTGATTTGTAACGATTTTGGAAGGAAATGATGAATTATGTCGCCCTGAGAGGCTTCAGATCATAAAAAGCTTGTGTGTGTTTGGCTGCAGACAGACTTCTAATAGGCATGGAGGAAGAGGATATCACACTAATATACAGGATTACCAAGAAAGGATAACTTTTTTACCTTAAAGTATCATCTTCGAAATCATTTTAGTGGTACAGTGTCTTGTAATTGGGCGAATTGTGTCTCTGTCTTTCTATGAATCATTTCAGCACTATGTAACTTCAGTGAGAGGGTACGATCATGGTACCTACATTAGCTCTGACAAATAGTTGCAGACCCCGAAGCTTCCGCATAATTTGTTTTTAAAGCAAAACTCTTGCCAAAATGCAACCTAGGCTTTTTTGGTGAATGAACCCATGTCAAACCTTTTGTGTTAAAGCATAATTACGACAAAAGAGGCACTTTTAAGATTTACCGTACTTTCGATTTCGGGTCAAACTCATTTTCAGTGGGATTGCTACGGGCACTTTTACGATAGCATCAAAATCGCTATTTTTAAAACACTAAGAAGGCTTGACACAACATGAAACTCTGCTCGTAGTATCACCAGGTAGTGTTGTGTCGGTCGCGAACGTGTCGTTCAAAAGAATGAATCGTTTGATTGAACGAAGTGAACGGAATCACTTGAGGAACTGATTCGTTCCTTTCTCAGTTCAGTTGAGCTCAGCAGCGAGCATGCCGGCCGGGAGTGGAACTGCCGAACGTGATTCACGTCGTCAGCAGGTCGTTCGCGAACGACTGATTCACTCATGATTTGCGTCACTGAGGACGTGAATCTCGTTCACCTACTGTGCTGAAAGAGGCGCTGTGTCAAGTCAGTCACTCACTCAGGGCAGAGAAGTAGGAGAGGAGAGAGATTCACCTTCAGTAATCATACTGCTAAAA
>CAEMYA010000179.1:833009-875806 GCA_903131615.1 Diplodus sargus | reverse complement strand
CGCTGAGGACGTGAATCTCGTTCACCTACTGTGCTGGAAGTGGCGCTGTGTCACTCACTCACTCAAGGCAGAGGAGGTGATTCTCATTCAGTAACAGTATTGCTAAAACTAGCACTGTGTTGCTAACATCAGTGTAGCATCATGTTAAGTGATTTTACTGCACAGTAACAGTCACTGACGTTCGCGAACGTAATTCTCAGTAGGACGTGAATCACGTTCGCGAACGTGATTCACGTCCTCAGCATGTCGTTCGCGAACGTGATTCACATCCTCAGCAGGTCCTTCGCGAACGTGATTCACGTCCTCAGCAGGTCGTTCGCAAACGACTGATCCACTCATGATTCGCCTCGCTGGGGACGTGAATCTTGTTCACGTACTGTGCTGGAAGAGGCGCTGTGTCACTCACTCATTCACTCAGGGCAGAGGAGGTGATTCTCGTTCAGTAACTGTACTGTTAAATTAGCGCTGTGTTGCTAATATCCGTGTAGCATCATGTTAAGTGATTTTACTGTGCACAGAGGACACTTTCACCGTGTGATCATTTTAGTGCATGTATACCACTCAAAGCAGCGCTGCGTCTCCCGCGAATGATTGTGTACTATAGTCCGTGAACGCACTGTCCCTCAGTTAGTGAACGTGAACCTCAGGGCTCAACCACGAACTGAATGACGGATCGTTTGGCTGTTTATCAGTTCAGGGAGTTGGAGAGCACTGAACGATTCGGTGAACGAATCTTTTGAACGAATCATTTTAATGAACTGATTCTAGAGATTCAGTACAGTAAAAAGAACTGCCGTTCCCATCACTATCACCAGGGTCTCTACACATGAACACGAGCATTGAGAACATTGTTTGTGTACACAGAGTTTACTAAAAAGAAAGTTTTAGAACAGCTCACATTAGCAGATGCTTGTTCCGCTAGCCGCCGTCATGGCAGTGGAGAAGTATCGATTTCCGAATGCGACTTAAAATGGAGGTGAGTTGAGGTGGACCGCTTAGTTCCATATAAATGCACCAATAATTCATTGTTTTGTCGTTAGCGAAAAACAATATTGACCTTGAAGTTGAAAAAGGAGCCTCATATAAGAAACAATACTAAAATCAAAAGTTTCATGTTGTGGGTACATTCACAAAAAAAGCCTAGGTTGCATTTTGGCGAGAGTTTCGCTTTAAATTGTGAATAGTTGATTTTACAGTTTTACAATAGTTATTTTTTTGTGACAGTTACGTAAACAAGATACAACACGAGCTTTACAGTAGCTGATACGTTCTTTTTTTAACCTTTCCCTCATTTCAACAATCAGGCAATGTGTGTTGCTTTCACTATTTGTTGTACATCATAATAGATTTTGATTCTTTTATGCCATAATGTACAAGAGCTGACATCATATACCATGTACACATATGCAGATAAATTGAAGGACTGACAGATGTTAAGGGAAAAAAACTATCCCTTTCTCGTGGCGAGGCTCGTTTCAGAGCGTCGTGTTTGGTTGAGTTTTTCAGCTGAGTCCAACTGCTCACATGGGAACGTGGAAGTTCAGTATTTCCAACTAGAACACACTGTTTTCAGTCCAGCCAGATATAACCCAAGATGACAGCATGAGCGCTTCTGTTTGTCCTGTAAACATGTTTGCCTTATTGTGTCTGTATGGCCCCTGAGCTTGAAATACAATACACAATGCATTCAAAGCCTGTCTACAAACAGTCAGGCTATAATCAACACGGGTGAGTTTTTTCCCCCCTCACCTGCCCTCCTGCTCGCCGCTTTCTCGCCACCTAATGCCTAATGCTACCTGATGCTCCGTCTCTGCCTGCCTACCGCCAGACAGCCCGCTGTGCTGCTAACACTGCTCTCTCCCCAGTGTACTCGCTGCCCTGCTGCCAGCCAACCTGTGACTCACGTGTCCATCAACCATTTTACCTCGAGAGCCAAACTATAGCCATGACAATGACATAATTCCTTATTACATGTTTGTTCTGAACCTTTAGGTTAACTGACCTTTGTCTACGCTTACCAGCACTTTTCTCAATTAATTATATGGGCACAAAGCGCAGCGCAGTTGCCAGGGTAAAATGTTGGCGGTTAATGTCACGCAGGGTTAGGGTTAGGGTATTTTGCCTCAGAATTACCTCAGAATTACCAAGTAGACTATTACTGTAAAATCTGACAAAGGGATTGTACTAAAAACAAAAAGGAAACCCATGAACTCAAAATAAAGATGTAAAGTAGACAGATATTATTAAGTTGTTAAAGCTCTTCACCTACAACTTAAATGTAGTAGTCGTCTTTACTTGGTAACTTTAAGATACTTGGTTTCACCACTTTTAGTTACAGTGTCACTGTGTTGTACATGGAATAACATGTGACAAAATAAAGATGCTTCCAGAGTTACTTTCTTCCAAAGTTAGCCTCTGATTTTAGCTGGGGTTTTTTTCTGTGCTCTGTGTTCCTTATCATTTTTTCTGTGTTATCATTCTGTTTCCAGTCTTCTCGACGTCATTGAAAATGAGGGCATGTGTGATTTTTCGAGATTTAAATAAAGGATGACGAATTTCTATTGCTCATGTCCCTCCCCTGTTAACAGGCCCACATTTTTTATACGATTATAGGGCCTTCTCCGAACTGTCTGATCTTTAATCCCTCATGAGTGAGGATGTTGTACTTATAAACTAGCAGATCGTATTTTATATGGTTTATATACCATAGGTATATAAAGGAATATATAGGAAAAAAAGCTTTTAAAGATTTTATGAATATATGGATAGCAAGAATCACTGTAAATGCTTTTTAACTGGCTTATCTGATAATGAACACCAGACTTGTCAGCATTGCACTGTTCTGAAGAAGGTGTCTGTCACACAGATCACTGTGTGTGTAGGCTGAAATCATGTGACAGGATGCGCCCCAGTATTTGGCCCTGGGACTGTTGAAGCTGATACTACATCTCTGGGCTTGTCTGAGGTGAGCGGTGCAGGAGTCTCTGGAAGGTGCTGAGGTGGAAGGTGTCACCAGGTGTCCTTGGATCTGCAGGTGCGGGAACAAAATGTTTCAAAGTGCACCTGAGGAGAGGAGTAATTGTGACCACTGGGTGTTATGATATATTAATAAATAAAGCTGCCGATGGTGAAACCCAGCCAATGATAGCGCAGAAGCCACATTACAGCCAGTGATGGGAGAAGTATTCAGATCCTTTCCCAAATACATCAGTATCAGTAGCTAAATGTAGTTATTGTAGTATTAAAGTACTGGTTTGGCCCCATCTGAATGATGCATTATGTTATATGACATAATAAGATTATCAACACTGAAGCATCAATTTGTAAGCAGCATGTTACTGTTGTTGTTGCTGCTGCAGGTGGAGCTAGGCGAAGAACTTTATTTACAGTCTATGTGCAGGGACATCAGATAGATCTGAGGGGTTGTGTGATGATTAATGGGAGGAGACAAAGAAAAAAACAAAAGTTCTGATGTGTTTTTAGTCTCTGGACTTTTTCTTTTCCTCTGCTTCTTGCTGAGTTATTGGATCATTTAAACGTGTATTGAAATGAAACCATCTGAGAAGTTTTTAAGGGGGAAAAAAACACCACGCGGTGCTCAATGTGTTGCATTTTAAAAGCTTGTTACTGCACATTATCCACGGTGTTAAATCTTGTGTTTTTAAAGTTACTAGTAATGAATTCTGCCAAATAGATGTAGTGGACTAGAAAGTACAATATTTCTCTCTGAAATGTAGTGGGGCGAAAGAATAAAGTCACATCAAAAAGAAAAGATTTAGGTAAAGTACCTGTAAAGTGTACTTTAGTACAGTAGTTGAGTAAATGTAGCCTACTGAGTTACTTTCCACCACTGATTACAACCTGCAATATTCTTAAACAGCAACAGTAATCACACCCAAACGTGTTCAATCAGCACTTCTCTCACATGATGCATGCTGTTTGCTTTGACTTATTAAAATGCAAAGGCTGGAAACTATTTTTACAAATCAGGATGGGAATAGGAGAGCATTTTGAATTTACTAACTTAACAGGGCAAATATTGACTAACCTGACGGAGATGTCAAGAGAAATGTCTGCCTGGCTTTCTTGAGGCTAAGTATTATTGGTGGGTTATTCCCCAAACACACTTAATGGTCTCTCCAACACGCCCTAATGAATATGAGGTGGGAGTAACTGATGTAACTCTAGCTTTTTATTAAATCAGCTATCTTCCAAGTAAGCTAGTAGAAAATGGGGCTAATTTAATAGGTTACAGAGTTATGTTGTTTTTTGGCAAGAAATGACAGTAACAGTGGTAAAAGCTAATAATTGTGATGTCCCTCATTTGTGTTATCCCTAAGGATAGATGCCGCCGCAGCATTTGCCTATGCCAGAGACCGGCCCTGGATCTGCCATTATGTTTCACTGCAGTGCGTTCGGGTCAGTATCTTACACATACCTCATATTCATAAATGAGGACTCCTGATGAGTCCTACTTTTAAGAAAAGTACATTTTTGAGTTAAGAAGTCACTTTTTGATGAGTTTGGAATGAGAGTCAAACATCGACTTTTCCTACACTTTTCACTTTTGCAGAGCGCTGTCAAAGGCAGTCCTGCACTTTGCCGATGGTGCAGACAAGAGAGTAACCGTGCTCTTTTTTTTGCAAAAGCCATTAAGTGCACATTTTTGGTTCCGAATGATGCTCTGGGTTTTCGGTATGCAGAGTGGATGGGTTATATTTCTTCTCATTTTTTCAGTGCAAATAAAAGTTCCTCAAACTTTCTCGACATGCTTTGATTTTATTATCCTGAGACATGTAAGGTGTGTGAGTGGCAAAGCAGTGGCCATATGAGAAATGTGAATCTTAAAGTATCTTTATTTTACGTTAAAAAAAAAGTTAATTTTACAGTTAATTTCATTATTAACTGCTATGATATCATTGATGTATGTGATTGTTGTTTGACACTTAGTGATTGTAATCTATTTTGTCCAGTGGCTGCTGTCCTTACCTGTAATATGTGGAGCAAGCCAGCAAAGCAGGGCACAGAGGTACCTGATACCATCAAGTGACCTGTGGCGCACAATCCAGCTACGCTTGGAGGAGGTAAGTCTGCACTGGTAAACAGACGAGTGAAGGCCCGCAGAAGAACCAGGGGGAAGCAGGTTGTGAATTGGTGTAACAGATGGACTGAGGGGGCAGGATGTCACATGAGACAATTTATTCACCTCTTATAAACTTGGCCACCAACTCCTGAAGAGGAGGATAACCATTTGTTGGCACGGTGAGAAAGAACAAGCCTGAGAGCTTCCCACTGCACTCCTCGCAAACAATCTGGAGAGATGGCCTCCGTATCAAAAGTTTGCCTTCACCCCCACAGCCGCTCTGTAGTTTCTGACCTCCCATAGAGTAACAAGAACATGATCGTCCTGAGGCAGACTGCGCAAAATGACTGGGATCGGTGCTTATGAGGACGGGAAGCCAGTCATCATCCTCAGCTGCAATCACAACGAAGGAGGCCTGAATAAGGTTACTTACAGTTGTAGGTATGACTGCCCGCTGGCCCCTTTGGTCAGCTTCTATAACATTACTGATGTGTCCTCTTGTGAAAGAGTGTCCTCAAGCTGAAGTTGTGCAGCTGAATCAGTATGAAGTATTACAGTACCTGCAGACTGGGCAGTGTTATGGTCATCAAAGGTAAGTTCAAATGGGTGAGTGAAGTGTGCGCTGGTTACAAACTGAATAGATAAAAGTTTCAGCTCCACTAGTGTAATTATATGAAATAATATGTGTCCCAACTGCACTTCGTGGTAACTGGGTTTGTGTGTCTGTCATATCAGTTGTGAGCTATCACAAACAGTTATTCAGTTTAATTAAGGCTTCTCTGGATGTTGACTGAACGCATGATGAATAAAAAGTTTCAGAGTGAGCTTTGGACAGCACTTGTTTACCAGAAAGTTAGAGCTTTACTAACTTGAATCATATTTATGGGAATTAAATAATTTATAGTGCAGCTCTTCTAGACTTTTAATTTGGTATTAGACCGGATGGCTCCAGTTATGATACTGAAACAAGTCATTTCATGGGGGGTTAGCCACGCGCTAAACTGGAAGTTAGCCAGCTCAGTCGGAGGAAGTCTCTAGTGCACTGGCTTCAAATGCACATCCAGACATGTCATACATCTAGCTAATCGTTAACTCAGAGCAGAAAGATGTAGTCAGCGGACGGTCACCTCAAAAACCTCTTAAAATCTGCAGGGAAGCCAGCGACCTCAGCCAAAATACTTTTGCAGGCATGCCCACGTTATAGTATAATAGTTATAGCCCCATTGGCAACAATTGTTGCCGAAGTTTATCACTGTCATTTTCTAACTAAAGGAAAACACTGTCTGCAGGATTGCTCATAATGAACTTATTTCAAATTATAGAATGATGTACAACAGCTCATTCTAGTCCTCTGAGAATAATCTTCCTAGCTAAATAAATTCACAGGTATTCAAGGCCTGTGTCTATAGGATTTTGAGGCGGTCGCCACCCCCTCGTGGTCCAATTGTTGAAAAACGTGTGCTAAAGTGTCCTTTTGGGAGCCAAAATGCGCGCTAAAGTGCCCTCTTGGGAGCCAAAACGAGCACTAAAGTGATCTCTTGGGAGCCAAAACGCATGCTGAAGTGCCCTCTTGCTTGGCAAAACACACTAAACTGCACCCTTGGCTGGTTAAAACATGATAAACTGCCCTCTTGGATGGCAAAAATGCACGCTAATGTGCCCTCTTGGGAGCTAAAACGCACGCTAAAGTGTCCTCTTGGGAGCCAAAATGCATGCTAAAGTGCTCTCTTGGGAGCCAACATGCATGCTAAAGTGCCCACTTGCTTGGCAAAACACACTAAACTGCCCCCTTGGCTGGTTAAAACATGATAAACTGCCCTCTTGGGAGCCAAAACGCACGCTAAAGTGCCCTCTTGGGAGCCAAAATGAGAACTAAAGTGACCTCTTGAGAGCCAAAACGCATGCTAAAGTGCCCTCTTCAGTGGCGAGAACGCACTGTATTTTCGCCCCTGCCCTTCGAAAAGTCTGTGCACGCCACTGCTGAGATGTTTATCTGATACAAAGGTTATTTATAAATAAAGAAACCAGTTCAAATTGTTTGTTGTTTTGAATTTTATACACTGGGAACCAAGGTTTGAACCATGATCATTAGCTACCTTCCTGGCATGGTAATATCCATTGGTATCCAAGTACATACATATTTTTTTTTTTGTTTTACACCCCTACCCCCCCTCCATCATTTTGTTATTATTTATTATGACTATATTATTATTTTGTTATTACTATATTATTATTATTATTATTATTATTATTATTATTATTATTATTATTATTTCTATATTATTATTACGTGACATTTGACCTAGTGACAAGCTGTGTGCCCACTGGCAACAGTTGTTGCCAGTCATGAAAATGCTATTTTCTTTAAAACAAAGTACAAAATGGAAAAAATAAATACATAACATGATTCAGAGAGACTTAACTGATAAAATGATATGCGTTACAACTCCGAAAAAAATCTGGGCACAAACGGGTTAAACACATACTGTTTCATGGCAGTTGTGATTGGTCTTAAACTCTTACCAAGTATATTTACTATTATTATTATTATATTTATTTATCTGATTTCTAGCCAGTATCTAACATAAGACTCATTTAAGTAGCCTGTCAGTGAGGTACCACAGCAACAAGCTACTTTTGTCTTCTACCATTGGCTGATATATATTTTCATTATATATTTGTTCTGCTCCAAGTGAAGAACGCCTTGTAAAAAGTATTTTTATATTATTCTTTGACAAGAAGATGCTCCCTCACGCTCACCTCACTATCTCCAGGTTAAGAGTTCTCTAGAGAAAGCCCACAGCAGAGCACTGCTGCACCAAAATTATTAAGCTTCTTGCCCAGTCGGCATTAGTTTAAAATTAATGCACTTCATGAGGGATTACTGTGTGTTGTTGCCATTTTAATAAAGGGCTTATTGGTTCCAGCACTAGTTTTCTTTGATTTTCTGAAAAAAATATGAAGTTGTATAATAAATATATATAAAATCTCACATATTGCTCCTAAGTAGCTCCTATGTTGCTCATTTTCTTGTCCAGAGGAGAAACAAAGGAGCCATTAAACACACCAAATCGAGTTTAGCAAGGTGCAATACTCAAGTTTTTATTATGCTCAGTGTCTTTTTTCCCCCTCTTGTTTACTAAGTGAAATTTTATATTCAAATCAAGCAGATCTGATGCTTTCTTTATCTTTTGACGATGTTTCACTGTGAGCATCCATTAGAATTACAGTGGTGCAAATAAAATACATGGCAGGTCTCCCAGCTGAATTCTTTGCTGACAGAATAACTGCTTCTTAGGACAGAGAACTGGTTGGAGCTGCTACTGATGTATCGCTTCTGCTGCAAATGTAAGTGTTTTTCTGTCCCAGTCTGCCATGAACTCCTGCCTGCAGAGTCTCCTGACCCTGGAGGACTTTGTTGGAAACATCAGCGGTAAGGACCAGGTTTGGAATTCCACTCCCAGTGCTGCAATCATGAGGTAGAGCACCCTAAAGTCACAACCACACCTTTCTGTATGTTTATGGGTGTGTGTATCTACAGGATGCTCACGAGTTCCTCACCTCTGTCAGGGTTCCAAAATGGCCGCATTTTGTGACCAAAATTTGAGACAGTGCGACTAAATTTTACATTAAGTTGTGCATGTGCGACCAGTGTTTTTTTTACACAGGTATGTGGCAGGCCAATGTGTGTGACAGGGGTAGGGGATGGGGAATTGCACTGTGAGTGGCTAATGTGTGGAGGGGGCAGGTCCTGAAGTTGTTCCGATCGCCAATGGCCAAACGAACACTTGGCTCTTATTGTCTCCCCGATACTCCTAGTAGTGTGCCAGAGTCAAATCCTAACTCAGGGATGAGTCCGAGTCGGAAGACACAAGTGTGGCGAAAAAGGGCAGTAAATACTGTTTTCGTGACGAATGGCTGTGCGAATTTGACTGGTGAAGGTTTCTCAGAGAGAGGAATTCCATGAACCGCAAATTTTGCAGTCGATACCGTCAACATGCGGGGAACACGAAATCTGCAGGTCATGCTGGCACTACACAGTTAAAACATAACACACTGGTCAAACACAGTGTTAGTCTAAGGCAGAAAATATGCCTTGACCTGTACTCCAATGAAAATGCAACTCCACTGTCAGTTGCTAATAGAAGGCAAGAAGCTGTAAATCAGTGCACTGAGGAGGCAGAAGTAATATCTGAGTTTAACACTGCCTTTTTCATTGCCAAGGAAGAACTACTCTTTACCAAATATAAGGGCCAACTCGACCTGCAAGAAAGAACGGCATGAAACTGAACTCAACAAATAATGATGACACAGCATGCGCACACTTTATTGGAACAATTGCAGATACACTGAAACGCTTTGCTGAATGAAGGTTTGTTAATATTGTATTGCAATGACAGTAATGGTACGGTCTGTATACCTTATCACTCTTATGTTGCTTCTTCAAAAGTTCACAATAAAATGTGAATGTAATGAAATGAAATGTGAATGTAATTTGAGTTTAAGTACTAATACCAAAGTGTAAAAATACGCTGTATCAGGTCAAAGTGCACTGTTACAGTTGGTTGAGATCTCGCTGCTTTTTAATTATTTTATTAATGACAGCAAAGGTTTGTTTCCTCTTTGAATTAATCTCCAGATTATTATTTTTTTAATGACTGATTAAATTGATTTTTTGGTTTGTAAAACTTTGCAAATGGTGACACTTTCACAATGTTTGTTTTGTCTAAACAATGGTCCAAAATGATTACCAAGAAATCAAACAAGGGATCATAGTAAATCCCTCATTTGAGCAGCTGGAAACTTGACATTTTTAGAATTTTGAAAAGAAAAATAACTTAAATCATTATTAAAAATGAATTAGTTGATCATCTGCTTATTGCAGCCATGCTTCAGCTTCATGTATTATTAAATACAGTAGTTTGATTTATACCAAAACGTGCTTTGTATGTTTTATATGTAAAAATCCTAACTAGTAAGTCACCAATAACTAAAGCTATAAATGTGTATAAAAGTCAAATAAGTGTATAAAATGTGCAATATTTTCCTCTGAATTTAAGTGGAGTGGAGGTACAGTACATATTTACTGACATTCAATATATTTAGTTTACCCAAATTAAAAAAATATAGTATATATATTTTTTCAGGTATCAATCCTCAGATAGTAAGAACATATGTTGCTTTGTAATAGTGGTGAGCCGATCTTTAAATATCAGATGACCTCACAAAGTTTCATTGAATTGAAATCCTCCACAATAGGCCTTGTCACCTGGTCCACAGCTGTATCCTGACTCTATTGTCTTCTGATTATGTAGATGTGTTGCAGGATCCACCAGACAGGAGGAGTACACAGACCTTTCCTTGGACCTCATGCCTAAAAGAGAAACAATTGAGCAAATGCTTGAGAAGTACCTCAAGGTAAGAAACACTTCTCAATCGCACTGATGAAATGTGATAATATCGTGTATGAAACACATGTCGATCCTAGAACCGCTGCTTATGTTGTTATGTGAAGGGATATCTAGTTGTTCTGATGTCATGTCAGTCCAGTATAGAAGTGAAAGCATGTTTGTTCTGTGCTGTTCTGCAGGAGGAAGAGTTGGAGTACAAGTGTGAGTGTAGGTGTCACGCAACTGCATGTCATTTGTGAACCTGCCAAAGTGAGTGACATCACATCCACCACAAAGCCTAACTTATTGTCCAGCTATTAGTATCACCATATCTGATCTGTTCCTCTCCATCACGTGGTGCCCATACATCTTCTGTCTGTCCACAGAGTGCTGGTCTTGCACCTGAAACTTTTCAGGTTCATTTCGACTTTCCAGCTCAAAAAGGTCAACGACCCTGTCCACCTCTTCAGGGACCTGGTGGTATCCTCGGGGGAAGGTATGGAAAAACTGAATCACCTAATCGCATACCCGTTCACCAGACTGGTCCTGTTTAAGTTGAACATGTGAATAATTGTGTATGTCCTAACTCTGATTGACTCTGCTCCCTCTCAGGGCGGGGCCTGCTACAGTTTGGTCAGCAGCATCAGTCATCTCAGCAGTAAAGCAGAAAGTGGTCAAATAATCCACTTAAACTCTGTCAGCTAACATGCATGCCATCCACTGAGTGCTGTGACAGCCCATGTAAAAAATGATTCCTCTCCCGTTCAGGATACTGCGTCTCTGATGGTGCGGATCCAGCTGTGGGGCAGGTGGATCTGGAAGACCGCTGTTTCACCTCAAACGACACACTGGTCCCTGAAACAACCGGTGACTGTGTGTGCAGAGCAGCAAAGATCCTCCTACATCATGTTTTATGAGAGACAAGAAAGTAGAAAAACCTGTGCATACAATCACTCACAGAATTGTTAGTGCATCAGACTGATGACCCAACTGAGACGACAGATTAAGAAATCCACAAACACTGAACTTATTGCAGGTGTGTTTCTATTCTCAGGATTCAACTGTGGGAAGCCCTGGCCGTGGTGAGATGGGAAGCGGTTGACTCTTCAAAAAAATTATGAACAATTCTGAACGGCTGCGTATTAAATTCATTTGAGTAGTTTGTAAGAATAAATATTGCATTTGACGATTTAATTTTAATTTTTGTTTCCGTCCGTATTTCTGAGATGGGAACCTGTTGAGTCTTCAAAAAAATATGAACAATTCTGAACGGCCCATATTCTTATTGCAACCATATAGATTTGGCAAAGTTAATAACACCCACCTCTCACCAAGAGAGGTGAGAATAAAGGAACATCTGCTCAAGTTCAAGAAAGTTCTTCAAGATGACAAGACCAGTGAGCCCAAGGAAAATCAGAATCCTTTAAAAGGTATTAATGTCTTAAATATTTAAAAAAATATATTAAAATTTAAATTAAAAACCCTGAAAAAGGATTAAGTAGTCTTATTTATATATATATATATTTATATATATATATATATATATATATATATATATATATATACACAACACTTTTGGTCACATAACCACAAACATTTCTCGAATCTGACAAAGAAGAAGAGAAGAAAGAAAAGAATAATGTTTATTCCGTATGCACTGTGTCGTCAGAGAGGACTGGGGCAGCTTGCAGGTCAAACTATAGTGAGCTGGCCAGCCTAGTAGCAAAGAAGTTGTGGATGTTGGTAATCCAGAGCTGACAACAATCTCTGAAACAACTCTTGGCTCCACACCAACACTAAGAGCTGAGGTGATTTTGGTGCTGATAATTGAGCGTTTAAAGTTCTGTCTAAAGAGTCTAAAGTTTCTCCCATCCTTTGAATTGTGGGCAGACATTAGGGTAGCCTTACTTATGTAGGAGGAATGTCTGAGGGAGGCAGGGATCATCTGCAAAGGGTAAAAAAAAAAAAAAACTCACCTTTTTTTAAGTGGACAGCTGGGATTTTATAAACTTGCTGGGAAGCAAAACTGGATGAGACCCATGCTGAGCATGACTTCTGCCTTGCAACAATTTCTAATCATGTTTCACCTGGAGCTGACATCTGCAGCCAGAAATAATAACTGTTGCAGCAAGCCCAACTAGTCAGCCGAGATCTGAGGAGGCACTGTCAACAAATGCCGTATCTTAAAGATGTGAAACAAAGGTGTATGGCACTGCAGATGGATATATTTTATTCTTTTTGTAATGTTTATGTACTGAAAAGATGCAGCTTTTATTTTTTAGACCCCCATAGTCTGATTTTTGGAAGGACTTTCTGAATAAAAGGGGAACTTAAATCATGACAAGTAGCCATGTGCAGTAATATAGATCATGAAGGCCAAAAAAGAATTTGGAAAACATTCTTATGAAAAATTTGCATTTTCCCCTCCTCCTTCCTCTGTCTGAAAACTGTATTTTGGTAATCAAACTCTAAAAGCACTAAAAATATTGAATAGGCCTAGCTTTTCCAACTTTGTAACTTAGTCCTGTTGTCGACACAGTGCAGGAGTACTTTAAGCCATAATATCATGAGGTGATAGTCCAGTATGAATGAAAATCCTAGTAACACCGGGCTGCCTTCTTTTGGTTTAAAGAAAAACAACATAATCTTTTAAACAATCCAAAGTGGAGGTTTAATTGCACTACATCTATAGCTCCATTATCTCGTGCAGTGATGGACAAGGAGGAAGGGGTGCCATGTGGCCCTTTAGATGGAAACAACAGCATAAAACCAAACGTTGAAGCCAAAATCTGACGAAGGGCGCTCCATCCGTGCACCCTGAAACAGTAAGCTGCTGAATTCAGAGGCTGCGCCGCTCTGCTCCGCCAAACGCTTGGATCTCGTTGACATCAAAAAGAATGGCAGCCTTCCCACACTTCTCATGGTGCTCATCACATTGTCATACACCTCAGTGAGCAAAGAGGTGGAAAAAAAAATCTGCACTGCAATCATCAGTGTGGCAGGTTATGATCTAGACTCAAGAAAAATGACAAGTATTTATCTCAGGTGAAATCAGAGAACCTCATTATGTGCTTTATAGAGAGGGATTTGGTCTGTATTACTATTTGCATAGTATTTATTTATTATTTATATTTATTGTACAGTATTTTCCAAAGATACATGATCGTTTACTGTCCTCAATTAACCACGCTGAATAAAGAGCGCTGAATTCTGTGTGAACCAGATTTGCTCGAGAGACTTTTCTAATTTATTGATCACATTCCCGGTGTATAATCAGGATCTGCTACCTTTGCATACCTCAATTAGACACACAGATGTACCCATTTTAGAAGTATGCAGCAAGGTGAAGAACTCTGTTCTAACAAAGACATTTTAGCTGCAGCTGGATTTTGAAACCGTGGGGCTGTTTACGTCTCAGGTGGTCCAAACTCAAGTTGGAGGCTCTAAATACACGATGAAACCACATTGTCTGGGACAAATTTGACTGCATGTATTTTATAGTGTAAAAGCTAATGCATCCTAATATGTCTCTGACACTGACATCATCAGTGCAGGACCTGATGGTTGTTATAGTAACGGGATGCCTCTGTCAAACAAGAAGATGGCTCCCTGGCAACAGGTAGAACAGATTACACACTTTCCGATTCCCATTTGGTCAACTGTAGTAATGCAGATAACGTGTTTGACAGCAGATGTTCATGAATACACTGTTTCAGCCGATTTCATTATTTAAATAGCAACTGCAATACCCCAGATGCCTTTAAAGACTGGACTATTTTGTGGGTTGTTAAGTGAGCAGAAGCTTATAAAACTTGGCGACACAGCAACTTCTATATAATTTGTGCCTTCTTGTAAACTCAGCATTAAATGCAATTGGCAAATAGTATGTGGTTACAGCAGGCTTAAAATATTTACACTTGGGGTTGTCAATTAAAATATTAGCACATTTTCTGTCTGTTTTAAATTTACCTTAAAGGGATATTTTTCAAGTTGTTAATACTCTTACCAACATGGGAGTGGACAAATATGCTTGATTTATGCAATTGTATGTTTATTATTATTGCAACAATCCAAAACAATGACACATACTGTCCAGAATATTCTCCACAATGACCTCAGCATGGCACAGCATGCTGAAAAAAAGTGCTGAAAGCATAACATGACAAACTCAAGCCCAACAAGCAACAGCAGATGGGCATACTGACCTGGATGTGACATTCTTTGGTAACGCTTACACATTGTAGTGTCCAACTTTACACTTACAAAGGTTAACTATACAATGTTAATTGGCCTGCAAGCTGCAGCCACCCATTTAGCTATCACTGTTGAAAGTTGTCCACGAGTCTCCTTTGCAAATTATTACATAAACATATTTAGTCTTACATATTTCTTATCAAAGGTATTGCATTTTCCATTGCAGAATTAGCTTGAAAACACAAGCAAGAGGACGCTAATTAACACAGAAAAGATCGGTTTGTTTTTTTAACTCACCAAATCCTTGTTGGAAAGAAATATAAACATAGCATCCAGCAGTGTACTTGGAAAGTGAACACAAAATCCCACAAAAAGGGGAAACCAAAGATTCACATTCCTCTAAAACTTGCTTCTTTGCACTTATTGTTCTGTCTCTCCTCACTTGGTTTTCTGCTCTGCCGGTCTTTGTAGATCTGAGGCTTTCTCTATTTCTCGAATGGAAATTGTTAATGAAGTTAATTACTAATTTGCCCATTGTATTTATTCATTATGTAACCTGTCACCTATACATTTGTGTAGATAGATAGATAGATAGATAGATTGATAGATAAATAGATAGATAGATAGATAGATAGAAAGATGTGGTAGTGCTCTTTCTTAGGAGTCTGCTGCTGAAAGAGCTGCTCCAGGCTTCCACAGTCTGGTGAAAGGGATGAGAGGTGTTGTCCGTGATTGACGTCAGCTTGGCTAACATCCTCCTCTCACCCACCAGCTCTATTGTTTAAGGCTATATTAACCCTGGTTACACCATGGTTTCATCCAAGGGGAAAAGAAAAATCTACAATTTAAAATAAGAATTACTGGCTTGAGACTAAACTTTCTTGTTACGGTTATACCATCTGGCTGACTGAGAACAAACTTTTAACCTATTTTGATGTACAAATCTTTTTAAGGCTGAGAAAAATTCAGATACAAACAGCAAATTTTCTGTAACTGCACTGCTAGGACACTTTCAGAGCCAAGTGCCAGAAATTGAAAGTGTGATACCAGTTTACAGCTTGCCATGACACTAATTTAGAAGATTTTAAGCATGTATTTATCCCAGTTCCACATTTTCCTTCTGCAGATATCTTGCTCTCCTTTCTCCTTTCCTCCGTGTTCTCGTCTCTCATCATTCACCCTAACGATGCCTTCAGTAGAGGATCTGTCTAAGGCCAAAGAGAAACACGACGCTGCTCTATCTGACGAGACAGCGGTGGGAACATGTCCAGTGAAAATGGGTGCAATTAGTGTCTCGGCGATGTTACAACAGCTGCAGGACAGCAACATTTTTCAGAGTTGTCGCCCAAAGCCTGAGCGCCACAAATCTAAAAGACACTGGGGGAAGTATTCAGCTTTTCTCGATTGCTAGCACATGTTTTCTGAATGCATCATCCTCTAAATACAAATACACAGAAAACTCAACACTCCACAGATCTGGATTCAAAGCTTTGTTACTTCCCAAGATAAAATGTCTTCAAATGACACACACACACACACACACACACACACACACAAACACGAAACAAACAGACGTCTAAGAATCAGTGTAACACTGTGTTCTCAATGGATAAGACTGACAGAGGATCTGTGATAATCATATTAGCAGGATTTTTTTTTTTGCAGTTTCAGTGTAACAACATACTGTACATGCAATAGTCTGTTTCAGTGTTTTCATAATTTTTAAAATACTGGCTACATCTGAGCAAACAACAGCTGGACTCATAAAGTGTTCTTTGTACAGAACAAGCTATACAAAAAAAAAAAGGAAATGAGATCCTGGCCGCAGCACCTCATCGACATCACAGGCAATGTTCTCCCTGACCAAGCAGCGGAATCCTGGCATGACAAATCCAACCCTGACTCGCTCCAGCAGCCCTATTACCACATGCTTCCTCCACTGCTTGTAGAATGCGGCTATGCTCTCACAGGGCTTGTGTTCGTGTACTTTTCAATGCCAAGCTGAAAATTAAGCCCTCAATATGATAAAGACATGGAGAATATGGTGGACAATGAAAAACGTGGCTGGCTGATGAACCAGTTGCAGACCAAAGCAGCCCGGTGGAACCTTGCATTGTCCCTGATCACAAAGTACCCATGCTGCTCAGAGCCATCCATTCTCTCAGCTCGGGTAGAGATATTGAGTAGTGTGTCCGGGAAAGTGATGAGATGGGCTGTATTGCAGGTGCCAGGGGCTGAGTGGTGATGGAGGACGTCTTGGTCATATAGAGCGGCGCACGTGGTGATGTTCCACAAACTTTAACAATGGCATGCTGGCGGATGATGTTCTGTGCCCGTTGCCGCTTCTTGCGATGTTGAAAAACCACTTTGTCGAATGAATTCATGGGAAACTGCAGCTGCTTCAGCACAAGCTCAAGAACACTCTGTAATAGACGACACAACAAACTGAAAGTTTTGGGTCTATCGCTGATTTTGCTAAGTACAAGATGCTGCAATACAATCATGTGTCTGCAGTGCTGTTTTGATTACTTTTTTACTTTTTCTGAGCTTACCTCGTATGTCTCCCTGTAGCAACATGTTCTTGCTGCCAACTCATCAAAATCCGAAGCTTGGTCAGCGGTGTGAAGGGCTCTGCGCTGAGGTTAGCTGTGATGTGGTTAGACTTTCAAAACGAAGCCTGCTGACAAACTCTTATGACATATTTTGACTTTTGGACTGTTATCAATGTTGTGAAATGGTTGAAGTTCGGTTAAGATCAGGCACAATTAAAATTTGTCAGGTTTAGGAAAAGGTTTGCACTTCTGGTTAAAAATGAGTCGGGCCATCTCGTAACTTGACGTAGGTGGCGTAACTCACACCACCTTACATATGATGTTGATGTGTCACTCAATGTAAGTTACATGATTTACGTATGTTAAAGTGCATCTTAGGGTCTTCGTGTGAATGCTCATTTAAAAGTATAATTACGACGAAAGTGCCACTTTTAGGATTGACCGGATTTTCGTTTTCGGGTTAAAATCATTTTCAGTGGAGTGCTAGGGGCAAACACTATTTTTAAAACACTAAGAAGGCTCGACACAACAGGAAACTTTGCTCGTAGTATCACCAGGGTCTCTACACATGAACTCGAGCATTGAGAACATTGTTTGTGTAGAGTTTACTAAAAAGAAAGTTTTTGAACAAGTCATGTTAGCAGTAGCTTGTTCGCTCGCTGCCGTCCTGACAGTTTCAGTGTCCAACTGTCAGCCAGAGGGGCCTGGATCACATCGTAGGGTAATTGGTCTTCTAAGTTGTAGTCTTGATTGCTAAAGCTGTAATTGCTAATTCAAGAGCGACAGGGCCCACGTGAGGAGTCGCCGGTGGTTTGAGTTTTGCATTCTGAGTGGCAGTGCAGAGATATCATCCCTGAAGAGCCTGCCAGATGTAGAGAACTCTGTGTAGTGTTTCACAAGAAGCGTGGTTCTGAACTACAAAGTGAGAGAACAGCAGGAATGTGTTTGTGCAGCATTGTCGTAAAAAAAAACAAGATTTTTGGTCATTGTGTCCCGAGCTTTAGTGTCAATGTGAAAAAAAAAAAACAGCAAAAAAAACAGCAACTACTCGTTATTGTTGCACCAATAACATTACACTGTGATTATGCAAGCGTATGCGGGAAAGAAAGTGACAAACAAGAGCCCAGATACTTGTTAGCACCATTATCCTTGAAGTGCTCCAATATTCTCTTGCTGTGAAAAAAAAGTCAGCGCTCGCTATGACAGAATCTGTTCCGTGTAGTTTTCTAAAGAATACAAGATGAAGTTGCCACTTTGCAGACAGCAGGGAGGCAGAATATACAATGAGCTGTGAAGCACAGCTTGAAATTAGAAGGTAAAGACCTCTGATATAAGGGAACTTTCATTCCAGATTTAACAATGATAAACGCTGCACATTCAAAGCTTATTAGACATTTATATACTTTTAATGGCAACACAAGGAACAATTTTAAGATACGGCCTGTGTAATGAGACAGAGAAACACAAAGAAGTCATAGTGCTTTTCACTTTCACAGTAATTGTGTGGCCCACTGATGACATTAAAACCAGCAATGACACAAAAAATAGGAAAACATATTCAGCATTAAAGCCTAGTTCATTCATAGTCCTCCATAATTTTGAATAACCCATGTTTGAGGTTCGACCCAGCTCACAGATGTCAGCTCAAAGGAGTTCTTTGGGTAGAATAGAAAATGATTCATGATATCTGATATGTTAGAAAAGCAGCAGAGAGGCTTCCCCACTCAGCACAATGCGGGTCTTATTAGAAGGAGAACAAAAAGAAAAGAAACACATCCATTTATTCCTTTGAATTATGGAACTGAGTAGCCTCAATTTCACCATCCTCTCTGTTCACTGGCATATTCCAACAGGAGACCCTGCTCTTGAAAGCACCTACAAATCATCTAAGTGTGCTCTTAAATATTGTGTCATAAATAGATTCATTTTCTTCCTACTGGAAGTATCATACCAAGCTATTTTCAGTAATGAGAAATAAAAAAAAATAAAATAAAAAAAACAGGCCTTGGTCTGGTACTTTATTAACCCATTTATTAGCACAAAGCTAATTGCCCCATTATCTTTTCAATTAAACTGTATCATAAAAAGACAGTGTTCCTGAGGACTACTGAGTAACTTTCAAAATGCTGTTTTCAAAATCACCAAGGTTAGCATTAGGCTAACCTAACCGCAACACATCACCTCAAACAAAGATCTGGTCCTTGGTCGGACGACTTTTCTAAATCAGGCAATGGGCAGTGTTGGGTAATGTTACGTTTAAAAGGGTTAGTTACCCTGTTACAAGATTAATACCATACACTGGTTACACTACTGCATTATCTACTGAGAAAATAAACGCATTAGAGTACTTTAGGGTTACCAAAAGTTACAGTAAAACCACTTTGTGACTCGTTACACGTCAGTTATAGTGTCCAGGCGGCGTGTAGCCAACTGTACATGTACCTTTGAATGTATGGATTTTACCATTAGCGGTTACTCTGCAGGCTAGTAATAGTAATGACAGACGCAATGTAACATTTAAAGTTCTTTATTTTGCCCTTAGTCTGACAGCAAACTGGGCAGAGGCATACAGTGTTAGGCATAGCTGTTTCAATCAAAACAATGCAACATGTTTAAAAATGCAATGAACCAATAAACTTGAACTTGCATTTCATTGTGATGTTGTTCTTGTCCTTTTCACAGGAGAGAAACAGAAACAGTGCCAATGCTTCAGGGATTTTTTGTGGGGGGATGATAAAAGGTGAGGAAAAAACAGCAATTGTATTCCCATTAACAGGTTACTTTCAGGAAAAACTAACTAAATAACAGATTACTTTAATTGCCACGAATGCATTACATTGCTCTTTAGAAAAAAATGTATTTGAATATTCTAATAGATTACTTTTAACAAATTACCCCCAACACTTGCAACAGGATATATCAACCTGTAGGCAACCGTTTTGACAAAATGCTAATTGTATTCCAGTGTTGATCAGAAATCCACTCTGAATGACTGCTGTCACGAAATCAGAGCCTGATTGTGAACACGTACTCTGTAACACCAGTGGTACAGCTTTGACACTGATGCCGAGATCTACAAACAAAGAACCACGAGGAAATTTCCGGAAAGAAAATCTGCTCTGCTGCCTTAATCAAGCCTGCTGCTGCTCTGTTCCGCAGAGAGCTGTCTCTGATGCTGTGAGCAGCAGACTAGGGTATTATTATTGGGTTTTTTGGAGTTCAAAATGGATTCCGCAGTCGCTATGGGGAATGAGACCTCCAGGTCAGAAACCACTTATCAACACTGTGTGCTAAGTTTAGGGAGTTGATTAAACTCAGTTGGCCTGTTCTACTGTAGAGTTTAAAGTTTAAAATGTACTCACTTGCTCTGAGATAGTTGTAGTATTAGATTGAAGGATGGAGCGTTGCATTTAGGTGAGGAACTGTGCAGGAGAATGGTAAACAACCATGACATTGATGGAGTAGTAGCTTTGACTGAGTTGATGATAGTACAGTGGAGGATTTAACAAATATCCCCATTCAGCAAGGTAATATCTTAGCAGTTTGATAATGGACGCAGTGCTAACAATAACTATTTCACTATACTAGGCTTTTCTGAGAACTACATCCATAAAGATATCAGGTCTAGGCCCTGGATGCATCTGTCTGTAGTTCGGTTTCCAACATCAATGCCTTTGGGCATGGGCTTTTCACGACACAGCGTCACATTAAAATGTTGTTGTTTTGGTCGTCATGATCACGGACGGAGATGGTTTGACTTTCCATGAAAAAATGGCCGGTTTTGGGTTGCCACCAAAAAATGCAGGAAATGTCAGCAGATCTCCCTAAAAAAACACCCGCTTTGACGCAACAAAAACAGATGGAATTATCCCCAGCTATACACCAGTGTGGCTTGAACTGCGATCCACCGTTTCGCAGCCTTGTTGGCTGTAATAACGACACCACTGTCCTCTCCACCTCGTGATGTGAAAGACGGCTAATAAGTGTCTGATGTGAACGTGGTGTGCCACTTTTTACAGCAAATGTCAGACTAGCTTATAGTCATCGCTGTCTTGATTTAGGTTGAAAGTTTGTACATTGTTTGTGTATTTTCTCTGCACTCTGAGACAACTGGGGGGAAGAGGCTCTGGCAGTAGAGTCGTGCATAATCACGTCTTGAATAAATTGTTGGGACAGCAGGTGGCAGGGGGCATCATGAGCTGCAAATCTGACCCATGGTTTTACTTATGCAATGCACTGAGTTTGAAGAACATTTGCACAACATCTTCAGGGAACTACAATGGTACATTGTCACTCGGGCTGGCATAAGCCTCGTAAACTGACGCCCACTGCTGCTTTGTTAATCCACCCCGCATACCTCAGGTACACGGTATTTTCAGAAATAAGCGAAATAAGTAAGCAGAAGGTCAAGAGGGTTGGGGATAATAAAGGCAGGTTATGTAACTGACGCATGGTGCCAGACCTGTGTGTATCCATATATGTGCCGTATATGCATACAGACCCCAGCTGTCATGGAAACAGGTTTAATGCAGGGGAGAAGCCAAGGAGTATTAAAATTCTAGACTGCTGGTGGTGCACAGCGACTCAAACAAAGGGTGAAAGATGGCAGCAACTAGTAGCTTGGCTTATGTTGTGGGTTACACCTTCTGTGTTTTAAGTCGAATCAAGTCTTTTTCATTTCTTGAGCAGTCTTCAATCCCACTGACAGCCCTCCAAAAAACATTTAGATGCTACTAAGTGTTTTTGTTGGGTAGGTTGTGAATGTGCCTGTGTGGATTATTATCATTGGCACTTTTCTTTTTTTTCAAGCCAGGAAGTAGTTTGTTGTGTATCAAATGCAAGATTTTGCTGACCAAAACTGAAGATTTGCACCCTGCAGGTGTGTGATTAAGTTCAGGCTACTACAACACATGGGGGTTTAGGCTTAGGTAGGGGGAAGATCCAAATATTTTAAAGTCCTGCCTCACGCTTCATCTCACTGTTGAAAGAAGAAATGCACGATTATGTTGTCAGCATGTGTATAACATGTTGCGACTTTGCATATATAGCCATCCAGTGTTAAATTATTTCTTACAATTTGTCAATCAGTTTGTCATCTTTTTGGAGAGACAGTTACTCTTAGACTTCCACAGCCTCGATAAAACGGTTAGAAAAGAGAAGCAGTGTGCCTTCCAAAGCAAAAGATGAAGGGGGTTTGGAAAGGAACACCTGGAGCGAACCCCTCTGACAGGGCACAAGACATGCTGGATGGTAACACTCTGTTTCAAGACGTGTGCTCTGGATTGACTTGACACGGTCACGACCATGACACCTGTCATAAACATGAAGGAGCCTCTGTGAATGTTTATGACTTTTAATGAAAAGTTGACATTGTTTCAGATGTCTTTGTCACGACAGCTTGCCTTTAAACAAGACGAAGGTGGTTTTCTTGCTGTGTTTGGCTCCTGGCATCAGGTCGAAGTCAGCTAATAGGAGTGCAAGCTTACTGGCTAACGACAGCTAGCTACAGTTAGCAGCAGTGAGCAGATATTGTAGGTACAAGTGAATCACCCTCAATATCCTTGGTATTGATTCCATGTCATGAAATTTACCTTTTAACACTTAATGCCATTTCAAAGTCCAAATTTTACCACTGTAGATGAGATCAAGGAAAATATTCAGGACACCATTGTAATAGTTTGATGACAGGCATTGTTAAAACCAGCCATGAATAGAGTTGCCACCCGTCTCTCCTGGGACATAATTTGTCCCGTTTTTTGGGGGAAAATGTAAAACCTTAATTTGGTTTCCTTAGTTCTGTAGTCTAGAAAGGTTCCGATCAAAAATGTCTCTGTTTTCTTCCCATTATGATCTACATCTACATCATGCATCCAATCACATGATGAGGTGCATCATGCATGCACCTCCATCCAATGCTCAAAGAAGTTTTAGCGTCTCCATTTGAAATGTGAGAGAGATGACGGGCGAGGAAGGAGATGGAGCAAATACATGCAAGCTACCAGATTGCAAAACATGTGTGTTTCTAGTTGTGTTAATACAACAATTGTACATTTGGTGGAGTGTCCCTTTTTTCCACAAATCCAAGGTGGCTATCCTAGCCATGAAGGCCATTTTAATGCAATGATAACACATAATGTTTGGCTAAATACTATTTAGAGTAACTATTTAGTGAATAGTTCCTCGGATGCCTGTCTCGGATGATTACAGGTGCCATGCCAGTGTTAGGCACATCCCGTGCAGTGAAACAAAGACATAAGATGTTTACTCTGTAATGTGATTATAATTCTAAGAATGCATTTGGCTGCTGGCCAAAATGTGAACATGCCAGAAAAAAACCAAGAAGATGTGTAACAACTGGGTCAATTTCTGGTGGCGAGAAATGTATCCCCGCCACTCAATGGCGCACATCAATGCAGCAATTAAAAAAGGATCGTCGTGGCAGATTATTTAGAATAATTAATGTCAATTGCTAGAACTTTATTTGGACTATTTTCACCACTTTTTCTTACAGTTGTTGCTACCATAAGGACACATGATCGATCAAAGGGATGTTCACTGATACCAAGAGAGTGTTACTTCTACAAAATGCCAGGCATCTGAAACTCATGCTGCAGGCCAGAAATGCCCAGAGGCATCAGACCTGCCTGCCTGTGGTAAACTGCATTTATGTCTGCATTCACTGTTACATCACAACCACAATTATATAACAACCCGTCCTGCGCAGTGGTTAGTAATAAACACAATAAATAAATTTTTCATCATTTTCATCACATCCACTCTGCATTTTATTCTACTGATGAAAACGATCAGTTGTGACAGCAGAGCAGAAAGACATAACTTCTGACTATAAAGGGGCTCTGCTGGTACTGCTGTCCTGTGATTCTCCCCCTGGGTTTCAACTTTCTTGCTCCTCCTGCGCACTGTCTCTCCCTGCATGTCCAGATTGTTCATTTGTGCAGCTCCCGGGCTGCTTGGGTTTTGGCGAGGCCTCGCTCTTTGTCTTCCCCGTGGCTCTGTCTGCCTCCTCCAGGACTCCCGGTGCACTCTGTCTCTCAGGTGCCCTTCCCTCTTCCAGAAAAACTTCTGCTTCTCCGCCCTTGGGGCCACCTTTATTATGACTGACTCGATGCATACCATATACGTATTTAAAGCAGGTTACAGTTCTGTTTTCACACTCGAAATGCGTGGGGGAAAAAAACTGTGCCCGTTGAAATTTGCTTAATGTTGAATGTGCCGTTGATGGACAGTATAAACCTTTTCACAGCAGACATTTTGACTCTTGCTTGATGTATTAACATCCGAAGCCAGGACTTAAAATGGTGGCATTCAAATTGCACTAAAATAAGTTCATTCAAATTCTGAGTTAGGAGTCCTTTGTTGAATTGTTTCTGTTGACCGATAACAAGCTGTCTTGACAGTGCTGACCTTAAAGGGGCCAGGGTGTGAACAATATGAAGAAGCCATCATAGCTCATTAGTGCCGTTGCCCCAAATGTCTTTTGAATTAACTTAATGTCCTGTTAGCAACCAAGCTAAGTCATAATTTTGCTAAATGACCTTTAGGAACTTGTTAGCTCTGAAAGATCTTTCTACTTTTCATTGAATTAAATAGTATGCATGAGTTAACAAAAGGCCTGGGGAAAGTGACCTCAACAGGGTGAAGAAAGTGCAGAGAAGCTCTCTGAGGTATTGAGGTAAAGTTAACGGTTAGCTCACCAGCCAGCCCTGTGAGTCGTCACCAGGCCCTGGAGGATCCCGTTCAGCCTCGCCTCCAATCTGGCATGGTGGCTACTCACAGTATTACAGCTAATACTGATTAGTTCTTTCTTAAGTAGGGCCGCGGTAATCAAAGTATCAGACATGTGTTGCAAAGGCTAGGAAAGAATGAAGCGACGCTCGCTTCGGTGCATCACATTTACTTTTTTCGCTCGCACAGAAAGTTGCCAGATTGCTTCAGCTGTTTTAATCGGAGTCCGCCATTTTAATCACAGATACAAAGTAATAATCATTTTCAACCACGGTCAGCTCTTATGTCACAGTAAGGAAGTAAGGCTTTACTGAAATCTAACATTGTTGTCTATAACACAGCTTTTGTTTATAATCCTGTTAATAATACCTGCAGTGATAACACTCGACGTGTATGGACCACTTCCTCTACTCTGCTGGTGTCAGCTACTGATGCCTAGTCTAGTATAATGTATAGTGTGCCCTCTGCTGACAGTGCTGTATTTAGCAGGGAAAAGAATCACCCCAGTAAAACAACGCATCACCGAAAATACTGGTATGTTATAAAGTAATTAACTTGTTTTTTTTTTGCATATACTGAATTCAGGCAGGTCATGTAGCCAATCTGTTGCTGGTTTTACCATCAGCCATGAGCTGCCCGGCTGCCTATCTCACCAGCTGTACCTTATCAGCCCGTTAGTCTCCACGCTGCTATATCAGTGTTCTTAATCCCGCTCCTCGATGCTCCCTTGTCCTGGATGTTTTTTTTTGTGAAGTGAAGAAGGTTGTTATCAGGCTAAAGCAGACCTCGATAATGAGCTGATCATTTGAATCAGGTGTGTTGCAGCAGGGAGACGACTAAAACACAAAGGGCAGGGGTCACCCAGGACTAAATGGTTTCTACCAGTGTGCTGTTCATGTGGTTCCCAGTGACAGTTAATATAACCCACGGCCTTGTTCACATTTCTGAGGGCACATTTGAGGTGTGATCATCCAAACCACGTTCAGAGGTCATCCGGGACAGATGTGACCACATTCTTTTAGCACTATGTGAACATATTTCCTGGGCCACGTTGAAGACCCGCCTTGTCAACTGACATCCTCCAGCGGAACAACGCGAAGAAGCTGCAACGACAATCAAATGCTGTCTCAAATGCTGCAACGACAATTAAATGCTGTCTTATTTCCACGTGGTTCACTGTAATGCAAATTGCAATTGCTCTCTTGACCTGCCAGTGTTAGCAGCAGACATGTGGAAGCACTGTTTCAAGTAACAATTGAATAAATAGCGGCAATATCCCCGGACTCCCTTGAAAACTGTGTGATTTTAAGAGAAACGTGACAAATTTTGTGAAACATCTAAACCAGATTCTAGATCATTGGTTCCTTTTTGTACATTTGGCATTAAATACAATACAATAACACGTTTTTTTTTTTTTTGCCCAGTTAATAAGTGTGAGTTTGTACCTGCATGAATGTAAAAGCCTGTCTGTTTTTCCTGTTTAAAGTGAGTCATGTCTGCTTTCACGTCCCACGCCTTACCTCCCAGCAGCTGTTTGAACACACTGTTTCGGCTGGTTTCACCATTTACGCCAAATTAATTAAAGAACATAACACATTGACAGTAAACATATCACATTTTACAGACAGTAATGAGGCTACTTCTTTGTCGTCTGTGAAGAAAGTCAAGAAATGCTCAGTTTTGAGACTTGCTGCCTAAGTAGAAGCTGTGTGCGCACTGTGAAACGCCGTCTTCAGCACGCTCTTGAATATCTGGGCCTCGTCGTTAATTTGGCAAATGTTCTACATGAAGATAGAGCATGTCCTCCTTTGTGTAAAAGAAGTGTATGTATGCTCCGGTGATGTAGGTTTGTATTAGCATACAGAGCGGGGGAAACCCTGTGGAGCATGCGTACGGTACAATATGGTCAAATTGTCACTTGTTGTACCGCATTATTTGTCATGGACATTAGGTTGAGAACCACCATCTGCATTGTATCCCTGTAGAATTATTCAGTGACCTTGGGGGTAAAAAGCCCTATTAGGAAAATTGGCTGTTCAAATTTCAATTGGTTTGGCTTCCGTCTCTCATCCCCTTATAGTGACAACCCCATTTATCAGCCCGAGAGCACAAAGAAGAAAGCGATTACATCATAAGCCAATGAAGATAACACGCAGACATTGATGGGCCTGATATTGAGAAGTGATTACTGCCAGCATTCGTTTTCACAGTCAGACCTGTGAAGGGTTTTCTCTTTTCTTTTCTTTTTTTTTCTTCATCACTTCACTCAGCTTCATGTCCCCTGCAGGTCCTTCCCTATAATTGGGAAAAAAGGAATAATCAATCAGAGACTGTCTTTGGTCTTTTCTTATATGAGCACAAATGTGGGGTGTGCCTCATGCAATACAGGATTTGTGGAATAGGTGAAGGCCATTATGTGGGGATGATTATATTTAGTCCTTTTTTTTGTGTGTGTGTCCTTAAAACCGAAGAGCTTCTGCGATGTAATTTGGACTTTATTCAGTTTTCTTTTGAGATCCTCGCATTTGAGTCCACTTTTGAGCTCCAGCCATAGCAGGTTCTGTTTTTGGTTTCTATTTGTTTGTCAGGAGGGCATCAGGAAACTCAGTCTCGGTCAGAAGTTGGAAAATTTTTTGGGCATTTGAGCTTTAGAAAGACCTTTCTGAACAGTGACGAACAGAGGAAAATTTTATTTTGGTTTTTGCTGTATTTTTTCAGCTTCTCCTGTAGTGGTTTCCTTAATTCAAGACACATTCAGATTTTTTTCAGCCACACATACTGAACAGGGACATATTTATGTTAGTTTAAAGAAAGCTATCGACTCGCATTTTGATACCCTCTGCCATTTCCACATCTGGGTTCCCAAATCCATGAAAAAAATGGCCTTAACGCTGCCTTTGCAAACGCATTTTGATGACACTCGCACGCAAGCAAAACTATATCTCATCTCAACTGTAGCTGTAACAGTTGGAACGACAAACTCGACATCGTTCTAGAATTGTGTGCCACTTTGTTTAGTGGTGTAGTCGCATGATAAATTAGTGTAATCGGTCAAAAACTCAGAGATCACGACGATGACTCACTTTGCATTTAGCATAAATCATCTTGGTACAAAGCACTCATGCTTCTGTTTAGCATTTAGGTATTCTACAGGAATTTAGATCTAGATTGTGCAGCCTTGGTGGAGAGCACGCTAAATGTATTGTCACACTTCCCATGCCTGTGGAGCGTCACGAAAACAAACAAAAAAATGTGGAAAAACTGAAACGGAAATGTTTTATCTTGTGCAGGTAAAGGTAGCAGAGGTGCTGTGGAAATTATACATCATTCTTAGACGTTTGTTTATATTTCCTGGGATGACTCGCCTCTGTTTTCTGAAGTGTGGCCTTCTGGATTTGTCATCGGAAATAAACGCCTGTCCCGTTTCTAAATTGCATCATTTCATTTTTTTGCTCAAGACAAAAGAAAATCTATGTATTTTAGCTGCTTCTGATAACTTTGTTGCATTTTTGTTTTTTGTTTTTGATTTCCCAAACTGAGAGCACCTGTCTGAGGTGAGAGAATAAGTCACTGTGAAAAAATAACATTTGCAGGTTTAATCTATGACGCCCGACCACAAAAGCAAGACGGAACAGCTGTGCCTGTTACTCTATTAATTCCAGAGATTGCTTGTGCAAACGGTGTGAAGAAATATGTTGAAAAGGCTATTACAGCAGTGTTTTCCAAACTTATCAAAATGACAGGAAATGATTGAATATTAGCCCATTCAAGTGAGTCTCTTTGTTCAGCCGTGTGCACTGGTGTACAGCTTTGTCTGACTTATTAGCTTTTTAATACTGTGCATAAATCCATTTACAAAGTCCGGGCATGTATGGTGTGTGTGGTGGTGGTGTGTGTGTGTGTGGTGGTGGTGTGTGTGTGTGATTGAGCAATTCCAGCCAGCTCTGAGTGTGAGGTGATGGAGCGTTAAAGATCAAAGGTTACAGCAAAATATTACACCTGAGACGACGGGAGAAAACACGGAACAGAAACCCAGGCTCGCGTCTTGGGAGCTGCGTTCGCATTAAACACTTCTGCAGGTCATGTTTGATGCCACCGCAGGAAGCGCCGCGCCCTTTAGGTGGAGAAGCACTCAGTGGAAGCGCTGAGGTTACGCGAGGTTGTAGCTCGAGACGGGAGTCATCGTTCCCTCACTGATCTTCTGCTGACGCAATTCAAACGATTTAATTAACCAACCTTAATTAAATCAAAGCATTTCAGATGCCTGCAACCATAATAATGATGAAAAGTCAGGGGAACCCTTAAGTCTTTCAAATCTCTATCAAAGTTTTCATAGCAATCCGTTCAGTAGATTTTGAGATCAGTGGTGGACAGACTGACCAGCAGGTAGACCGGCATCACCGTCCATAGAGCCATGGCAAACTAAAGCCTGGGCATAAGAAGTACAGTGCTGCAAAGCCACAGAAAAGTTTAAGCTTCATGTTCATTTGTGTTGCAACTTTAAGTTTATTTAGGTTCATTTTTCTATTTCTCTCTTGTCGCAACACTGTGCTTACACCCTGGTTTGGTCTGGCACAAAAAACACTTGGTTAAGGTTAGAAAAAGTTCACGATTTGGCATAAAATGTATGCTTCAGTCAACACAAACTCAGCTGGACAATGTCTGATGGTCTCCTGAAAAACACCAGGTGCTGTCGCTAATAACACGACTGGAGGTGACCCACCTTCCCGCATCAAACATGGCTACAAAATGTCCCAATCTCTCCCTAAAAACGGCAGGTTTTGTTGGCTGGAGATGGTCCGACTTCCCCCTGAAAAATATCCGATTTAGGCTACCACAAACTCAGAAGACTTTTTGTGAAAAAAAAAAACATCCAGTTTTGGTCCCCACAAACACGGCTACAAATGTCCTCGGCTTCTCCTTAAAAACAGCAGGTTTTGTTGCCACAAACAAAGGGAGATGGCGCGACTTCTCCTGGAAAAATTCTGTTTTGATCACCACAGTCATGGCTGCAGGTGTCCCGAGGTCTCCTTTAAAACACTGTCTCTGTCTCTACAACATACAGCTTGAAAATATCCAGTGGTGTCCCAATGTGAAAGTCAGATAATAAACAAAAATAGGTGTTTATTATCCATGTGTGCTTCTACATGTTATAGGCTACGTACCGTGTAAATGTACCAAATAAACTCTGTCAAATGCCATAAAGTCACCCGGTGTACTTTGTGCTAAAACACAAAAACAGAAGGAAGAGGTACAAAGAAAAGAATAAGCAAAGAAAAAAAGAAAGAAAGAAAGAAATGTTGAAAATAAAGAAATTACAAGATAAAAGACCAGTCATTTAGCCCCCTTAAGAAAAGTCAAAAGTCCTGGCAGTGAGTAATGCTAAAAAAAACTACTTGTAAGTTAGTTTCAAGAATAACTAATAAACTAACCTGCTAGAGGATGTGAATATTTGTTTTGTCCTCATCAGCTTGAGGAAGGTACTCATTCCTTTTCATTGACACTCAGAAGATAATTAGGAGGGGAGTGAGAGACTCAGTCATGCTTGGTCCTAAATTCTGGCTGCAGCAGTCCACCCTAACCCTTGTTTCATTAACTTTATCTTTCTATATATTTTGTTTTTTGCATAGTTTGTCAAAACAGCAATCTCGAGAGCGTGAGACTTTAACATATCGGCGATGTCTAGACAATAATTTTCCAGCGCACCGCTGAGACATTAAACCCATGACAGCCCGAATTGAGAAACTAATCATGGAATTAATAAGATGTGATATGGGCCGCTCTTAACGTCGCCGAGTGCCGAGCAATCTGTTTTAGCGGAGCAGAATCACTGTGTCACAAGCCTCCTCCTGCTGTTTACTTATTCACAACTCCTGCACATTAATGGCGGTTGTGAGATAACTCCTGACTCACTGACTTTACAGCAGGAAGCCTCTGTGAAAACTAGGCCTTGTAACTGGGCCAGCTCTGTCAGCCTCCAGACTCAGGGGGTGTTAGGATTGCATCTCTGTTCCTGAGGTTAAGTTGCAGCTGAATCTCGATAAATTGGCTACTTTAATTTAAATGAGATGCCTCCTTTAAAATTGACTCTTTTGAATCAGCTGTATATTTGCGCTCTTGTCGGAGAGTACGTGGAGAGTTAACTAATGATTTAAATCAGTCATTTGAATTTTGAGGCAGTGCCAAGAATTCAGGGAAAGCTACAGTTAAATTAGCTCCTTTAATAACATTTTCACACTCAATTAAGCCAGACCGATAGACAGCTTGCAGGTAGTTGTCCGTCTAAACACTAATGCCCCTAATTATGCATGATTGTAGGCCTTAATATTAGTTAAATGAGAAAGTTATATACCAAGTCACCCAGCGTACAGCTGTCGTGGACAGGAAAACAATTCTTTAAAGAATAAAAACTGTCTTTTGGACCAGGCTGTGAACATGTTTGTCTCTGATGTAAAGATGAACAGTTACATTTTGGGGTCTATGGACATTGATTTGCTTTTGGAACCCGCCTCAAATGGCCATTCAAGGAAGTGCAGTTTGACGCTTCTGTGTTGGCAGAAGTTTTTCCAGCCTTGGGGGTTGCCACATATGCCGTCATAATCCTTTTTTTGCCTCTTGTATTACACAAGATCTGATATCTCTGTGCCAGCATTGTTCCTAGAACATCACTAGGACCACAGTCACTTCAACCTGACAAACACCAACAAAATCTATATGCATATATGTGATAAATATGGAATTCCCATATGTGAAATATATGTGATTACATACACATGGTTCATATATATATACATACACAAGTAACTCATTACATTACAAGATTACTGCCAATAAAATAATTACTTGTTACGTTTCTGCATTATCTGGTGAGAAAAGTAACACGTATGAGTACTTTAGAGAACACCTTTGCGACTTGTTGCGCATGTTGGTTATTTTGTCCAGACGGCGTGTCGTCAACTGCGCATGTACCTTTGAATGTATCTACTCTGCCGTCATTTTGTAGACGGCCCACAATCAGTAAGTGCATTTTGGCTTTTCGAACGCACTGGCTTTGCACTAACTTTACTAATTATTTTCTGTTTGTTCTCAGTTTTCTGATGCTGTTGACTTAGGTTAAGGAGACTAAAGTAGTCAGTTAGGTATAGAAAAAATGCTTGGGGTTAAAATACCCCCTTATACAAAGTCTAACACGTGTTTAAACCATGTGTGTCTTTTTTCTCCAAGGTGCAACACCTGCGCTGCGATATCAGACCATGCAGTTATTTATACAGACCGTGGTTCACAATGAGTGAATGTGCAGTGATAAATATTCAAATGTTACACTGTGGCTTAAATTAGATCCGCGCTTTCTGACACTGATGAACTAGATTCATCAGGCTGTGACCTGCAGCCTGAACCAATATGGTGAAGAGCCTGAGAGTGAGGCTCTTGCTGCACCAGTTGATCTACAATCCAACCCAAAATAGCCAAGTCTTCTCCCAAAGGGCATCTCGGGCTCACCCACAGGGACGGGGTGAGAAGCTTAGACATCCTTGGGGGAGCTCTGAATTGAACTCCTGCTTCTTTTGGGTTGCAAGGAGACAGATGAGGTGGCTCCAGATACCTCCTGGAAGCCTTCCTGTGGAGGTATTTCAGGCATGTGCAACTAGGGAAAGAACCCCAGGGCGGACCCAAAAGAAGCTGGAGGGACTTTTACATCCTACCTGGCCTGGAAACGCCTCGGGACTCGCCTGGAGGAGCTGGAGGACAAGGCTAGGGGAGAAGGACGTCTGTTTATCATGCGAACCCGGACCCAGAAAGGCAATGAAACGGGTGGCATTCACTTGTATTCAATTAAAATTCATAACAATAATGTAAAATATAATTCCACACGCTTCTCTATTTGATGCTGACAGCTGTTGAGCAATTTTTAAAACGTCTAAATATTTCAAACAAAACTTGTGTCGGAACAAAAACTCAAATGAACGCGGCAAATTACAGACGATCCAGCGATCACAGCGTTGGCTGGTGTCACGCCGCGGTGAGACACAGCGTGACGCTCTTGATTAGGGGAATGAATTGTTAATGTCGAGTTCACAATGATAAAATCCTGTTGAGAGACTTTAAAAAAAAAAAAAAAAGAATTCACGACGTTCTAACAAGTCATGGTTCCACCGCTGTAATGTGAGTGACTCAACCTGGACAAAGGATATGTACATAAATAGATTATAATTCCCCAGTGATTACATGACTCAACAGGATTATCCATCAGTTCATAATGTTTATCATCTGTTTATCCGGATTAATTCTGGACTGATGATACCTCTTTTCCGATCGAGATTCATGACTGGGATGGAAGTGCAAAATATCTGCCTCAGCTACACAGATGAAGTCCTGGGTGCCTCCCGCACAAGTTGTCAGCCGCTTTCATCTGTCCGGCAGGTATGTGGGCCGTGTTTCGGCACCGCTGGGAGCGATCGCCCTCCCTCCGCACTCACGCTATGTGTGGTGGGCATTATTCTGCAGTGGCCTTTTCATCTCCGGCTTCCCCACGGGCACTTCTTCCTCGCTGGGACAGATTTGCAGTGAGGGCCAGCAACTCTTATCACAGTTTCCTATCATCTGCCCTGCAGTTGACTGTTTGCCCCTTCATGGATCTTTATCGGGAGTGGTGGCAGGGCGGCATGCTCGTGGAGCAGGTGTTGGAGCAATCCTTTTCCCCGGAGCGAGCTGTGCGATAAGGCAAAGTGCATACTTGTGTGGATACCTTTTAACAAATTAAGCAAACAATGTCCACAAGTAATCTGGTTGTTCTGAATCACCTCTCACATCTCTGATCAGCTCAGTGATTCAAGTCGGTCTAATAGTTTCCCTGTAGTTTCTGACATTGAACCAGTTGACCAATCAGAGCTTTAAGGGCAAGATCGAGAAAGGTGTATGTTGTTATTTTACATTTAAAATAATTATTGAGGGTATAGAATGTAACTCAGTTGTATAATAGTTGTATAGCTGTATATTGCAATAACATTTTATGCTTGTAACAAAATCCCATGGCACACCTGGACTGGCCTCACAGCTCACCAGTGTGCCTTGGCACACCATTGTGGAACCATTGCTGTAGATAACAGGGCAATGAGATCAGATCAGTTCAACTGAGGACCCCCGTGATTTATAATTGTATTTTTGTTGAGCATAAATCCTCCAAATATAATGACTGGTCACCTCTGGAAATGTGATTTGCCCCTTTGGTAAGCATTGTGTACCTACTATCATATAGGCAGTGTTGTATAGAGTACCCAAAGGTCACACTTGAATAAAAGTAAAGATATGACATTAAAATATTACTTTGGTAGCCAGAGAATCCATCCAAACGATTAGTATTAAAGTAAAAGTCTTCAAGTATCTGATATGAAATGTTCATATTGCACATATGTATGTTTCAAAAACAAGTTTCTGGAAATAAATGCACTGATGCATGAAAAGTATGAGTAAAAGTAAATTCACGTATCTATGGATCAACTGATCATTGAATCACATAATAAAATAGATTGTGCTGCTACGGCTATGATACAGCCTGCAAAAAGCAAAATTAACAGTGAATGAGAAAGTAAAAGTAAAATATTTGCCTCCAGAAGGGGCAGAAATTAAAATACACAAGTGCAAGGAGCACAAAATTGTACTTTAATACAGTAACTGATAAAATGTACCTGCATTTCATCACTGTCTATAGGTAAAAGAAAATGGAATCATGGTATTGATTGTTCGAAGAAGCCCACTGATACTGGGAGAGCAGAGAAATCCAGTATTATGCAAATGTTCTTCCAGTTGGTCTTTAATGTTAGACAACACCTGAAAAAAAAGTAAAATTATATACCAAAAGGAATATTTTAGTCAGAGCCTTTGTTTAGTTTAATCAGTACAAGTGTGGCTCCCTCCACGACGACTCTACAGGTGTGTGTGTGACAGATGGTGGATTCAGTAGGGCTGTGAAAGACAAGAGGGGCTCACCTGCGCACCTCTGATGCAGCGCCCGGTGAGGTCCAGAGAGCCGCGGCAGGGAGCGATAAAGCTACACACCATATGGTTTATTATTTCTTGCCCTTCCGTCTTACTTCCCTGTCTATCAGTTTGTAGTGACAGGCTGATGATGTTGTACAGGGCAGGATCCAGACCCACAGGAGAAAGTCGGCCTGACAAAGACCATCTGGCATCGCATCATTATTCAGAGCAGCCCCCCAGACCCTCAGGACAGAGCCTGCCTTTCCACGGAGCACTGAGCGGTATGAAATCCTATGACAAAACAACGCTACATATTTAAACAAACGAGGAACAATAACAGCCATTAGTATGACAAACCATGGTGAATTTGATTAAATGTAGATCGCGCGAGTTCCGTCTCTTTTTATATTCACCCACCTCGTTCCCCAGCGGGTTAAAAGAACAAAGACGTTTCCATGGATAATGTGTGAGATCACAGTAATACTAGAGCTCGGAGGATCCCAGCACCCCACATCAAACAGAAACCAGCCCTGGATATGGTCATTATCCAGCTCTCGCGGCAGATTATCGCTCAGCGCTCCAACACTCTGCTCCGGTAGGTTTCGTGTAACTACATCCTCATTTCCAGAAAGAAAAAAAAAACACTTCCTCTTCATCCGCCAGAGCAAGCGGTTCACCTCAGAACTTTCTTCCATCCATTTCCACTCTCAACATTTTCGCCTTTAATTCAGGTTATCAAGCTAACTTTGATTTAGATGGCCTCTTGCACTTTGCCGTTAAAAAAAAAAGTCGGTTGCATAGCAACAAGGCTGACCGAATGTCGCTCGCATCCTTTGATTCCTCCCTCTCCCTCACTTACTCGTAGCATTTGCAGCTGTACTTTCCATTTGAGCCGGAGAAAAAAAAAGAGCCGGTACAATCTCAGCCTCACAGTTCAGAGAGACGCACAGGAGGGCTGAGAAAGATTGGGATGTTCTGAGTGATGGCGGCAGGCTCCCACCATCGTCATCCGGCGTTATCTCTGATGGAACTCTAAACTCAGATTTGCAAACTGATATTGTAAGAAAGCAAGTTCGCGGTAAGTGATTGGCAAATTGCCATCTGTTTGTCGTGTAAATTATAATTGCACTCTGGAGGGCGCTCCCTAATTTTGAAGGGGTCGCTCGCAGTCAAGTGTTGCATTACCTGACCTCAAATTTGACGTGAGGGTAAGTCGTTAGCGCAAAGCATAGCATGTGTTCAAACAACTGGATTAATATTAGAACCCGGGGAAGCCAATCAATTCAACTGGGCCAACTGCTCGATTGCAGTTAGCAAGTGAGAGATTAAAACAATCAATGGGCTCCTTCCTGCGTCCTTTTTACACAGACAGGTTAATGGTGCTCGGAGGGAGACTTTAGCATTAGTCCCCTCATTAAAGACTGACCTGCACTGATTTATCTGGAGTGTGAGTGAGGTTGACGAAGCAGCAAGATTTAGAAACGAATTAATCACCGGGTCACAAAGGTTTGCAAAGTTCGCACCCAAATCTTAAGGGGTCCCCCTCTGGCTGAACATGTCACAGAACTATCTCAAACTTGATATCACGTTTTGCCGCCTGCTGACTCAATTCTCCGCAACATTATTCATCAACTCAGTCATCGGAATGCATTTTGTCAATGTACTTTCATGCAAACCATGGACATAGTGACGCTTTACATTTCTTTATGTTGCAACTTTGCGTTTCTGTAATTCAAATGTTCTATTTTATGTTATGACAACACTGCTGATGCTCTGGTTTGGTTCAGGCACAAATAACATTAGGTCAGGGTTAGGAGAAGATCGTGTTTTGGCTTCAAAAGACCTGCTTTTGTTGCCGCAAACATAGCTGGAGATTTGAGCCCGACTGATTGATCTTGGTTGGCAGATATTACAGAGATATTTATTGTTAGATTCCTTGTGAAGTTTTCAGTTTCAGTGCACTGGTGTCATTTTGAGTAAAGTTTAAGTATGTTAATTTGACACAAGTCAGTGATCAACAAAGGTAGGGGATCATCGCAAAAACAGTGTGTTGAAGTTCTCAGTAATCAGGTCATGGTGCCGCATCGTAGTCAACTGGACTTGTCTCAGTTTCTTGAAGATGTTTCACCTCTCATCCGAGAGGCTTCTTCAGTTCTGTGTGCTTATGTATATAGCAATAATATCGGCTGATAAAGTGTTTCTTTATCAGAACTGTCCCTACAAATCCGGTATCAGTCATACGGGAGAGGTTTTATTAAAAAGACCTTGTTTCGTCCACACAACTGGAAGTTGTTCCGAGGTATCCAATAATGTCACACTTATAAATGCTGAAACTTGAACTGAACTGCGGTCACTGGCTTGGCTTCTTGCCTGTAACTCCATCACCGTCCCCTACACCTGCCGATACGGGGGTCAGGTCACAAACATGTCGATGTCACATGTACTGTAGAGACACGCTGTTGAGGTTTGCGGAGCCGTTCGAACTGTATTCACCAATGTGCAGCAACATGTCTCCTGGATCATTTTATTTTCGTGTCTTCTACCCATGCGTGACCCTGTGTGGTTTGTGTTCGTCAAAGCAACTTCATACTTTGCACACACTTGTGCGTAAGTATGAATGGTAGGCATATGCATGTGTGTGTTTTGAGTGGGAGGTTGGGAGTAAACAATCTTCACATGTTAGGTCGTCCTGTGTTACTCAAGGGTGACAGTCAAAATCGATGAAAAGCCGTAACCTTTAGACTGAGAGGCAGGAAAATGACATGATTGCACTTCATGGAGACAGGTGCTATTGTGTCCCAGTTCCTGCAGTAGTGTGTGTGGCAGACCTGAGATTAGAGGAGCGGAGAAGCCAGAGATGAGTCGACTTTGATCAGGGAACACAGACGCTCTGTAGCAGGCCAGCCATTCGCTTCACCCACTCGTTTTATCTCCGCTGTGTGTGGGAGGGAGAGCGCTGTTGTGCTTGCCTGAACCTTGTGTTGAGAGACATGCAGTGCTGAAAACATACAGGACAAATTGTCAAAGATGACGCAGGATGCGCGCAAGCACATCAGAGCCCGAACCAATCCTGGAGATGAGTCATTCGTTGTATTTCAAAGCTGCCCCCAATCGAAATTCTTATATCAACGGCGGATTAAAAGACTACGCGTAGTGTGAAAGAGGCGCTCATAGGCATGAACTCAGGGCGAATCTTCACCTTACTTTGCAGTTCCACTCAGCTCCATGGAGCGTTTTATTGTCTCTCAGCTCCCTGTTTTGGCTTCATGGCTGCCAGCTGCTCTGGTTCAGTCTCACCTCTCTCATCATCCTCGTTTCCAGCCGCAGCAGGCAGCTGTTTTTTTTTTTTAAAAAGCTCCCTGAATGCTGCCTGCCCAGCACCCATAGAAAAACTGATCAAGTTAGCGATTAGCTGGTGAACGCAGTGGAGCATTTAGCTTCTCGGGAGCCAGCTATTTGTCTTAGGACTTGGTTACGGAGCTAAAAGGGAACATAATATTGGATTATTGGAGAAAGGAGCCTCCAAATGGATGCAAGTGTTTCTCGATGACTGCCTGATCTGTAAATTAAGTTTGGTGATTGCAGAGTTTGGTGATAATTCTCTGTAAAGCTGAGCATAAAAAACGGTCTTTCAGCCCCTAAAAAAGCAAGTGGCTCTGCTTCAACTGTAGACTGTTGGCAGACCAAAGTTTCTAATGTCAGAAATTCATCTGGTCGTCCGATCTCATAAACCGCGATTGAAGTAGCACCTCACGCTTTTACCAACAGTTAAAGCATCACCTCACAAGACCCTCCGCGTTGCGTATGAAAAGGCTCATCATCCGCTGCATGTTAGATGAAGCAATCGGTCGCCACCGCTGGAGCTTCAGAGGGGAGATGCTCCAGCTCTCCAGAGATGAAGAGGACACTCCAACGTCTTTGAAACCTTTGAAATCATTTTCTCGGCTGAAAGGGAAGCAGCTCCGGCAGTTTAACTCAAACGATCCACCAACGATCCTCTCGGCCACTCCGACTGCTTCACAACCGGTTTTTGAACAGAGCTTTCCCGACCATGTAATGAAAGAGAAAGAACGAGTCTATGAGGGAGGAAGTGTTTTACAAGCTTCTCATGAATTTCTGTTTTAAACTCTCAAGTGGCCTGTCCTCTGATTATATTCTCGGGGGTGAGGATTGGGATTCCTTCCGATGTCAGCACACGCATCTTTAGTCGTCATTGCATTCTCTTGTGAGAGTATTTGAATAAAGATTACCTACTGCACATAGAAAAGCAATGCCAAAAAGTCCTGTTTTGATATTCATCTAAATCCATAGATGGCACGGTGGTTTATTTACATCCCATTGCGCTTCCGCCTCGACCGCTTAACATTAAATCCGATCGATACATTTTTACCCTTCAGTCTATATTACAAGCAAGTAGCAACGATTGGCTTGAACGATGCAAGTACATATTTATGAAATTGAGCCTTTGTTAAAAAATAAATAAATAAATAAATCTAAATGCCCGAGGCAGCTTGAACTCTTTCTGCTTCCATCCATGCTGCCAACCTTTCCTGCGATACATATTGGGAAGCTTAAATGGCGAATTGATTAATCAGTGAATGTAGAAACAGCGTAAATGTAAAATGCTGTATATTGTGAGCCAACCGTCTGTCTCGTTAAAAGAAAACTTTCAACTAAAGAGCTTTTATTAAACGTCCTTATTGTCTAAACCCCCCAGAGAGTGGAAAATATAATGTATGAAGTTTGTGGATGAGGAGAGGCACTTCTGTGGAAAGGTGAACGCTTGAAATATCCCCAACCCCGATGTCCAGCCCCACCTGCCCCGCTTTCTCCACTCGGGGAGCTAAGCAGGTGTTCCTCAGTTGTGCGGGTGAGGGGGAAATGGGGTTGCCCCGTCCTCGACCCGGTGCCGTGAATGATGGATGTTTTAACAGAGGGGGCAAAGGTCGGCGCTGAAGCAGGTCACGGAAGAAGATCAAAGCGGCCCAAGTTAACTTCACAGGTTTGCTCTTCATCATTTTTTGCTCTCTTCAACTCCCTCCCTCCAAGTTGAATATGACAACACTCCTGGATGGAGTTCTCTCTCTCTCTGACTCTCTGACATAAAAAAGCACAAATATTTTGTTGGCAAGTAAACTAGTGTTGTTCTCTATTTGCAGTAGTAAGAAATGCACTGTATTTGCGTTGCCTCTCTTCGCGCCTCACTTCCTGAACATTTGTTTTCTTAGCGTCTTATCGTGCCTGCCGTTATGCATCTCTTCAGCTCCCCCCAAAACTTCCAAATAAATCACATTATCAAGTAAAAAGAAGGAAGTAACTTCATGTTTCATCCTGTCGTTCTTTTATGACGCTCTCATGGATGTATAAAAAGAGGCAAGAGAACTGAGTTTTGTGGTTGACAGATACCGGTAGCTTTGTTGCTAGAGTAAGCACTCCTACTTAATGCTAAATGCAACATTAGCTGCCGGTAGCCGGTTAGCTTGGTATGCCATCCTATTCGCATTCCCCCGCGACGCCAGGTGCCCAAGCTACAAACACACTGCACACACAGGCAGGGAAACCACATCAGAAAATATTGTGAACTGGCGCAGCAGCGGCTAAGGTTCATCCACACACCTGCTCCAAGCCGCTCACCTGCAGCCCGTCCACCAATCAGCTCTGCAGTGTATCTACTCCTAATTCTTAAAGGGGCACGGTGTAGTATTGGGGAAAAAATTCAACCCCCCCAAAATGTTAATATTTACTACATTAATGAGCTAATAACACAAACTCATGTATTTATCAATGTACTGTACAGAACACTGTTGGAAGCTGGAAAGATGGCAGGGTCCGCCAAATGTAATACACCATGAAACTGTGAGTCAGAAGACCTTTCTCCTCTGGTCAAAAGTTCCTCCCAAAACTACATCTAGTGCACCTTTAATGTAATCCGTTTTTCCATCCACTCACAGAATGTGTTAAAGTCCCGGTGCAGCTGGGCCTGTAGCCTTTTTAGTCATAGCTCAATAGCTTCTCTTTCTTTTATCATTTACAATCACAGCTTGTAATCTTCATTCTCCAATATATATGTATACTCATCAAAACAAATTGTGATTCCGCGAGTACAAAAAGACGCGCACTCCCTCAGCGCTCCGCTCTGGATTGTTTAGCGATTGTTAATGAGCACCACACAATGAGCGAGCCTCGCTTACGTCTCTCTCGGGCTGTAAAAAACATCAGAGATCAATGCCGTCCGATCGTTAAAAAAGAGGAGTTTAGTTTGTCCTCCCCGTCAGCAGAACTGACTCAATTGCATAGCAGGAGCAGCTCTATAGAGGGGGAGGACAGATTAATGGTACACATGTGACGTATCATGAGTCACACTCATTGCGGGAAATGATAACAGATACACAATCCTATTGCGTTTTTTTTAGAGCACTTTTCCAGTGTCGTTAAATCTGAATCTGGTCCAAGAGCCTGTGACCCACGTGTAACTGAGTCACGAAGCCCGAATCTTAATTCATATAAGCACTGCTCTGTCGGTGAGCAATGAGGACCGCGGGATGGATGTGACATCCCTCGTCATTCTTACGCCGTGCAGGCACGTCTTTCTGACATGGCTGTCAGGTCAGATCGGTATATGAGTGATACTGTTGGACAAATACAAAAACAACTTTGGTGGAAACATTGATTTCCAATACGGTAAGCATGCCCCATGGTGTGAAGGCTGACTTTAAAAACTCTGAAGTTAAAAAAACGACCTGTAAGTCAGAGGTCACCTTCATGGAGTACCCAGTTATTGATTTTACTTTTGATTCTTTTGTTATCATCTTTTGTCATGGACTGATTTTGCTCTTAGAGCTAAGAGATCATACACTATATCTTCCAAATAACTTGCTGTTTGATGAGTAAATACAACGCATGCTGTTTTCAGGAAAATCAAGCATAATTACAAGCTGCTTTTTTTTTTGTGTAACGGCAGCAACATGTACTGCACATGTAGGCACACTTGGGGAACAGGTCTGCAAAGCCGACACAGGTTTTTCCCGTGAAATGTCTCACTCAAACAGTTGGACAACAAGTTCTGGACAAGTGAGAGTGTTAATTGAGCTTAATTGGAGTTCTGTGTCCTGACTGGAGAGAGCGGGCAGGGATACCAGGATAGTTCTGTTCTCTTTGACTGCACCCTTTATCAGTTGTTGGGATATAGAATAATATATAATCTTAATTAGAAAATAACACAACAGCTTTTACTTCGGAGAACTGTGTTTTACTTCCTGCGTCCATAGATAGATTCATTCTGACCAAAGCCTTTTTGTGTCGAGGTAATCAGGTTGCTGTCGGTCTGTGGCGGCAGCGTCCGGGAAGCTGCACGCGTCACATCAATTTGCAAGTCAGTCAGTGACAGGGAGGCGTTGTTTACGCTCTGACAGAAAAGCTCAAAGCTCAATCAGGGGGAAATATACATTTGTCCACCGCTAACATTTTATTTCCGTCTCATCTTGTGCACGAAAACAAAACGTACCTCTTGTCATAGCTTCCATTACCGGAGGTCTACTTTTAGCTCGTCTTAGTCATGGAAAGAAGGTAGCGGATGAAGACGTTGTGTCTTTTCATTCACGAAATTCACACTTGCTGGAGTGAGTGACCGACTTTGCCAAATCGGTGGTAATTCCAGTGCAGCAGAGTGCCGGTTCAGACAGCCCAGTACTTACCCAGTAAAGAGTGACAGATTCAAATATGTGGGCACAAAGTGTCCTTTTTGTTTTTGTCATGTTAATGGTTTTTTTTCTTTGTTCCTTGTCACAGTCCTGGGGCCAAATGTTTAAACCATGTGTACACACAAACAATGTACTCACGCCGCTTTCCACGCAG
>CAEMYA010000179.1:770748-817857 GCA_903131615.1 Diplodus sargus | reverse complement strand
AGGCACAAAGATTCCAAGGTTTAGGCAAAAGTATCACTAACTTAAGTTCTGGCAAGCATCAAACCTCAGGTTAAAGTAAATAATCTACATTAGCAACATAAAGAATAATAGTACACACATTACATAGTTAAATTACGAATGTAAATACATCCTTTCCTGTGCTTGTTTGTATCAACAGCCAACCCCATCCCCCGTGAACTGTTTCATTTTTGTACACCATCGCATGATTCCCTTCTTTTTCCCACATAATTACTATGACCACATGAGGTTGCCACCTCACAATAAATGCAAATATGCGTGGTACTAAGCTCCTTACATAGACAACCTAGCTTTTTTTTTTTTTTGACAGTTTTCCTGGACATATTGATTCTATGAACATTCTGTTTTAAACGCTCTATTTTGAGTGGGCAACAGTGACTGGAGTCACAGGTCCAGTTATAAGTCCTTGTGTCAGCGGATCAGTCGGATTCATTAACGATTTTATGTCGGAGATGTTTATTTTAACAGCGCATGTGACAAGTTGACGGGAGCAGAAAATTTGTCTAATCAGCAATCATCTCAAAGTCGTCACTTCACTGACACGCTGTACATCTCCAAATTCTTTGGCAGCAAGAACCCACGGAGGTACTTAGAGCAGCAGTGGACTGCAGCTCAAAATCCATTTTACTCCGACTAAAGGGAAATAGAAAATCAATAATGTAGAAAAAGGTGTCTTATGTGTACCCACTTACCCTCCTTCGTTTGCCTCACCCCGACCAAAGGTATATTCCACTGACGCCCGCATTAGCATGCAAAACACACCATGCAGCACACACTTCCGACTGCCTCCCCCCTCTGATCATTCATACAGGGTCACTGTGCAAACTACCTGCCTGGCTGCCACAAATAATTGATCCCCTCAAGAACAGGTGTCCTCAGTCAGCCACATGTTTATATGTGTCATGATAAAACTGTGTGAGAAGCAGTCAAGCTCTGGGGTCTAAAGAGTCTTAAAAAAGTGAAGATGAAAGAGGAGAAAAAATACTAGAATATAACAATGATGCATGTGCAGTGCTCAACACTAGAAGCCAGGTTTCAGACATTTCTCTCTGGATTCTCCTTACCACCCACTTCATTTCATCCATCAAACTGCTGCATGTGTTCGGACTTTCTATTACGCCTCTTTCCATTAGTACACACAGCCTGTATCCTCTCTCTCCCTCTTGCTCTTCTTGCAGGGCACCCCGCTTCCAACTCTACCTACTTAAACTTTTCTTGTTAATAAATCCTGTTTATGCCATATTCATGTGGTAAGTTTTTTCCAGTTGAAGTAATCTTAGGATTTTCTTTTTTTTTTTTGTTTTTTTTTTTACTGATCTTTTTTGTGGAAAAACTAGGTCAGATACTCAAAGCACAGTTTTTTTTTTCCTGTCATTTCTGGGGATCTTTAAACTGTAACCTCAGGTTCTGAACCATTATCGCTGTATGCAGCAATGATAGGTTTAAAAAATCAGCAGTTGATTTTTTTTTTTTTTCCTCTCTCTCGTTTGGCATTTTGCTTTTACTGGAGGGTTTGACTCGAGAGGTAGACCACATGTGATGACAGTTAAGGCTGAGGGATTCCAACTGCTGTATCACAGGCAACAGGACGTGTTTCAGTTTTTTTTTAAGGACGTTTCAGATCTCATTCTAAAGGCTTTTTCAGTTCTAACAAGCTGGAGGGGAGTTGCAGGCCGTTAAACTCTGTGTGGGAGTGTCCTTGCAGAGTCGTTAGGGCCACTTGTGGGTCGTTGACTCAAGTGGCCTTCAAGTGAAACTCTCTTTTTTGTTAAAGTATATGAGTCAAACCTTTTAGTAAAAGCATAATTACGACGAAAGAGGCACTTTTAAGATTGACCTTATTTTTGTTTTTGGCTCAAACTCATTTTCAATGGGAGTGCAGGGGCACTTTTACGCTAGCATCAAAATCGCTACTTTTAAAACACTAAGAAGGTTCGACACAACGTGAAACTTTGCTCGTAGTATCACCAGGGTCTCTACACATAGCTCAACTGAACCACAAACACTCTACCCAGACGTGTCCATCCCCGAGTACGTCTGGGCTGCCATGACGACTGCTAGAGGAAGAAGCTACTGCTAAAGTGAGTTGTTCAAAAACCTTCTTTTTAGAAAACTCTGTGTACACAAACAATGCTCATGTTCATGTGTAGAGTCCCTGGTGATACTACGAGCGAAGTTTCATGTTGTGTCGAGCCTTCTTAGTGTTTTAAAAATAGCGATCTTGATGCTAGTGTAAAAGTGCCCCATGCACTCCCATAGAAAATGAGTTTGAGCCGAAAACTAAAATACGGTCAATCTTAAAAGTGCCTCTTTCATTGTAATTATGCTTTACGCGAAGGTTTGACTTGGGTACGGTCACAAAAAAAGCCTTGGTTGCATTTTGGCGAGAGTTTCACTTTCACGTGGGTTGTTACTGCTCGATGAGCCCTGGTGTGAATGGTTGTGGTGAAGTTGGTTCTTCATCATGCTACTGCTGATGGGTCTAAATTGTGCCGTTCCTTGTGTATCTTGGGCAGGGGCGGACTGGCCATCTGGACGTTCTGGAGAATACCAGAACGGCCGGTGAAGCAGGACGGCTGCCGGCCTCTGCGCAGCCGTCACAGTGTATTTTTCTCTTCCTTATAAACGACTATTGTTCTATGTCCAGACCGATAGGTGGCAACCAGGGACGGACTGTCTTTGACCTCATGGTGATGAGGCCGCTCGCGGGCCGACTGACTAATCACAGAGCGGCCCTAAGCTCATTTCTACCAGCCATTTTAAGAATCAAGAAAGTTTCCAATTTCAAATCCAAATATCTCCTTATTCTTTTCACTACAGAACTGTTTAAGTTAAGCTGTATTTATAGGCCACATACGTGTGTCTATATCACATTCATGGTTACCTTCTACAGTCGCAAACTTTTATATCACTCTGCATTCTTTTGTAACGAAATGTCTTATTCAGATATTCAAAAACGTGCATGGTTTGAAATAAAATCTACCTGTATTTTTTTATTTGAATAGTTGTTTGCAAAAGTTAAAATGAAGCAATGCCTTCTGGGAATTTCAAGATTGACTCGAGTAGACCGTCTGAGTGTGGTTGTTGGAAGTTGGAGGTTGGAAGTTGACTGAGTTGAAGCTAGCAAAAAAATGAATCGAGGCATCAAGCGACACAAGGGGAGAGCAGAGAAAAAGAGAAATCTCAGAGAGCATATAGATAGATATGGATGACTACGTGACGCTAAGACACGTTTTTATTATGGAGCGGCTGGCTCTGATGATTTATTAATGTGTTTTATGTATCGTTGTGTAGTTGTTAATAGCCTGGGAATTTACGTTTACTATTACCGGGGCTATCAAATGTGCCTGTTCTTTACGTGCGTCAAAATGTGCGCGTGCGTAAAGAACAGTAAGAAGGTTGCGCGTGGGAACCTTCCTAGTGTTTTAAGCGCCCCCCCTCCGTGGGCCGCTGTTGGGTGAAAATGCCAGGGTCGTTTTTTGTTCCCAGTCCGTCGCTGATCTTGGGGAGTCCACAGATACATGGGATGTATTTTCCAGGGTACAGTCGGCAATATAATGGCCTGTCAATGGCTTTATACTTTTCCGTTTTTTGTAGATATTCTATAAAGTTATTTTTGTAACTACTGGTAGGATCTCACCTCAGTGTCTCATAGGTGTTAGTATCACTAAAAAGATCAGTGACTCTGCTGTAGTAGTTCACTGTGTTAAGCGCTACAGTGCATCTCCCTTTGTCTGCTGGCAAGATGGTGCTGTTCCGGTCTCTCTCTTGAGTGATGCCAGGGCCTTCCGTGAGGTTGGAGGGGGTTGCTTTTGCATTAGCAAGAGTTGCTGATACCTTCAACCATACCTGTTCTGCCTCTGTGTCTGCCATCTTGTTGTTTATGACGGCTGACTCTGTTGTGATGAGATCTACTGCTGGTATCCATTCTGGAGTTACTTTAAAGTTCATTCATTTGGCAAGGACTTCCTTCTCTGGTTGGGCGAGCTCTCTTGAACAAGTTTTTCACCCACCTCTCTCGTATGTCTGGATGTGCTGCATTGTTGATGTCCATATCTCTCCAGGTGAGAGCGTCTATTCTATGCTAGTTGCTTTGGCGTGACTGGAATGTTGGGAATTGTCGTATCTGCCATTTTCCACTGCAAACTGGACCCCACAACAGAGGAGGTTGCAGGTCTCGTCAATGTAAAAACAAGCTTTGGATTGCAGTTACGTGCATAAAGCATGAGAGAAAATGACAATGCAGCGTGTGTAGGCAGCTGTTTTGATGTCAGTTCTGTTAGAGACATGTGTGACACAAGACTGAAATACATAGTGTAGAAACATGAAACCATGAGGAAACTTAGCAAAGACGCTAAAGAAAATGGAACAAACAATGCCTTCATACGACACGTGCAGGAGTTACAAAACGATTCGATGAGTGTGAAAATTCTAAGAATCATATGCTGGAACCTCCACAGTCACCGCATCTCTGCCCAGCGGGAGATTTTGGACAGTGTTTTCCACCAGCCTCATCAACATACCAAATGAGGATAAACCCTTCAGAAGAATACCGTGCGATCCTTCCAGAAGAGCGGCATGCCAAACATAGGACAAGAGATTTTTTGGAAAGACATGCCAGACAAGTGCAAAATGTTAATTTACATAATGCTTAAAATGATTTAGCACCTACTGTGCACAATGTTAGAAATGCTAATGCTGTAATCTGTGCACACCACACTCTCCATTCAGATTCTACCTGTAATCTCTGAGCATGGTTTATATGTGCCATGCATGCAAACAATCCCTTTGTGAGTGATTGAAATACAAGGTATTGTGTGATTTCTGGTGTTGTCGTTGTGTTTGTTCATGCAGGAGTGATCCTTATTTTAGTCAGAATTCAGCCGGGCTCTTTGATCCTTAATCCTGTGATTGATCATGGCACTTTAACCTAGAGGGCCCTGCTGTGTCCTCAATCGACCCGCGGCCGTCTCCATCGCATTCACTTAAACGGAGGGATCCTCCCAGTGTGAAAAATTGAAGAGTGTCAGAGGGAAGAGAGAGGCAGCTCCTCTGCCACTGTGCCTCACACAGTGCACAGGAGAGGATGTAGGCTGTAATGGATGAGAGAGGAAGAAACATATTAAAAGGGGAGATGTATTGCTGCCAGTGTCATTCAGTTACTTACTCAGGCCACTCGGTTCATCAGCAAAGAAGACATTTCCCAGAATTGTACATCCTGTTCTGTTTTGCTGAAGTGGTACAACTATAGACTGTATAATCAATACCGGACAAAGCTACCATGACTTTGGTTTATGGCCAAATGTTTTGAAGCTTCAAGTTTGGTATTTTGACCATTGCAAGTTTGATTTTTTTAAGCAAGAAATTACAATATTTGGAAAAGAGGATGGAGCTGGGAAGGATAGACATTCTTACATCTCGATCTTGATTGAATCTGATGAAAAACCCGAAGAGACACCTCGGTAAGGACTTGTTAAATGCAAGTCAAACACTAGGGTTGACTGAAGGGTAAGAGTTAGAGTTAAGTATTTGGCTAATCTGGTACAGATAATGTACTTTATATGACTATAAGTATCATCTGAGTAAAATGTGCCTCCATCCAAGCTTGCGACGAAACTAAATCCTCATTAGGTCGGGTCATCTAGTTATTCAAGTCTATAAAATACTTGTTCTGTCAATAGTTCTCTCTCTTGTGCTCAATTCTAAGGCCGTTTTGTAAGTACCTTATGGGGTAATGCTTAAAAAAATGCATCTTCTGATCAAGCAGCATCAATTTCAGGCTTAAATTTACATCATCGGATTAACCCAGCCCATATTGGCTTTGCATCATCCACCTCTGTTTTAGGTCCTGCTCATTCCTGCTCATCACATGAGGGCATAGATCATTTCATTGGTCGAGCAAATACCTTATTTACAAAATCAACATCTTGCTTTTCTAAAGAAGACTTTGGACAAGTAACTGAGACCATAAACTCACTAAGAAACAATTTGCTGAGGTAACAAATCAAGTGAAAAGTAGTGTCATTTTCTCATAAGCTTCTATACAATCACTCCTCATTTTGCAACCAGTGCAGTCATCCCCTGCTGGCCTTTAGAAAGAATGCATGTTTAGGGCACTTCTGTTTTGGCTTCACATTTCTGACCTGAATGATCCATGAAGTTATTATACACTTTATGGGTATGTTTTTATTTTGTCCTCTACTGCTGAGCACATTCCCTTCCAAGGAGCTCACATTCTTTAATCAGATCTGTTAAGTGTTTTGTGCCCTGTGAAAAGCAGAAAAATGATAATTCCTCCTCAAAGGTATGCAAATAGAGATTTTCTACGCTGAGAGGGAGGACACTCTAATAACTAAAATGTTTCTGGTGATCAGTGTTCGACAAATAGTGGATTGAATAAGCTGTGTTTAAATATCTCTCTGGCGGGCTTGGGGAGTGCAAATCTCTTTTAACGCCAATTTATGATAATGTTTTTGATAGAGTGGCTGCTTGAAGCAATATTCCTGTACTTTTAAAAACTCATTTTGCTTCGATGGCCACACGGCCATGGACAATCTAATTAGTTTTCAGTGCAGCATGTTGGGTAAGCTAATTTCAACTGATAGATGCAGAATCATTTTTCTCTTCTAACTTTCTTACATCAAGATATTCACCATGAAGCTCAGCCTCACCCAGTACGCCTCGTGTAAGACAGTACTCGCTTTCCATACTGTATATAGGCTACTTTAAGTATGACGTATTGGGGTAGAGCTGAACTATGCTAATGACTGGAGGAAGCACGTGTTCAATAACTCACTTGGCGACCTTGTTACGCCGATTCCTTTATCACAAAACTTCTTTTCTGGGTCATTTCTCTTGGAGGCTGGAGAAGCCGTGAAGCTGGGCAAGTATTCAGAAGTTCTGTGATTCAGCACTCTCCTGCTGCTGGTGAGGTGAAGGAACATATTTTGTCATTATAGGTGACCCAGTGCTTGGCAGGATACAACAGGTCCTCCTTAGATCCCAGTGGATCTGATATCCCTTTTGCTTCTCAAATTACTTCCCTTTCTTACTTACATAGGCAAAGTAATGTGGAGAGCCAAAGACTCGGTTGCCCTTGTCAATACGTTTTTGGCAGGCAAACCAAGTATTGTCCTCCTTGCTCTTGTTCTCTGCTCCTTCACCAACCCACCTGGGACTGGAAGTGGGGAGTGGGCCTTCACAATCATCAGGCTTCAGGGGTCTACACTAATGTTTCCACCAGTAGCACTGGAACAACATCCTTTCCCAGTTGGTCATGACAGAATGTTTTTGCCAGTGTTATTTACATTGCACAACAGGTGGATCTGAGTGAAAATACAGCAGATTCTGTAGGGGATGCGACCAATATTAAGTTATGACCAGGATGGAATCCTCCACATTCCCCAATGTTATTCTAAAACGCTAGGTTTGGTAAGTTTGCAAGGTTACATGTGCCCATACAGAAGCAGATAGAATATGCTAGTAACAGAAACGCTAGCCAAGGCCACTCAGAGTCAGCATTGTTTTCATATTGACGATGTTAGTAAAAATATATTGCAACTCACCTTTGACATTTTCTAAAAACATACAATCAAGTGACTCCTTGCCAATCAACATAATGGGGAAGTTGTACTCACTTGTGCATGCTTGTCCCGAAATGCAAGAAAAAAAAAATCGTTGTTCCACAACTTTCTATTCCTTGTTCTCAAAAACTCCACGGGGCACATGTCATGAAGATATTTCTTGTCAGCCAAATCAAGCATGGTGCTATCACGTAGCTTAGTTGCCCAAACCCCTCCAAACCTGAAGACAGCTCAAAAAATGTCATTTTTCTAACAATCATAATGCTTTTTTGGACACAATTGTTATAAGAACGTAGCATAGTTTGAACCTTCGTCCTTTGCTCCACATAATTTTGGTTTCAAACTTGTGATTTATGAGGTGAAAATGAATCTCAATCAACAGGTTTGTCACAGTCTATTGTCTGTGTTTCTGGAAAACTGCACCTGTGAGGTCCAAATTGCATATCATGAAATCTAAATCACACACTTTAATTATAGTTTCAGCTTCTTTCATTCATTGACAGCAATGTTCCAACAAATGTGGATCCTGAAATCACAGTAGGTAGAGGTGGGTGCAAAGTAAGGATGAGGTCAGTATAAATACAAGGTCTGGAAGTGGAGTGGAGAGATTTTGATGGACTAAATGTCTATTTTTTCTATTTTTCCTTGCCCCCCTTTTTTTCTCATTCTAGTGGTCAAAGTAAAAAAATCATGTTTTCTTTTCACAGCTTTATGCAATTTATCCGACAGTGTATTCCCATAAGAAGGGCCCTCTTGTATGATAATGATGCTTCTGTTATCCAAGCACCGCATCAACATTCCAGGAAAGGAGCCAAGACGACGTTGTAAAATGTAAGTGGAGCAAGGGCTCTTTCTTTTATTATCATTTCACTTGGACGATGGAAAATACCCGCTGTTAGATGTGTTGATGAAATGTTGATGCTCCTCAATCGCAACGCTGTCCCACAGGGAAACTTGTAAGCAGCATGTTTACCATGGGTGCAGGCCAGCAGCCCACTGCCAGCAACACTTTTTTACGCTGTGGATACAGGCAAGTGGATACGAGCAAATCGAGTGTTCTTCACGGACACATATAACTACATAACTGCTGCTTTGAGAGCTGTTACCATGGTAATTTTGCTTCACGCTAAGGCTCTTGTCAGGAGCACTTGGGTGGATGGAGGAAGAGAAGTGACATTAAATACTGCATTCAGTGAACTTAAAATCATGTAAGGCAGGACAATAAGAGTGAATGAATTACACAGAGGAACATTTTAAAATCGCATCATGTATAGGATATGAGAAGAAATGTATGTAAGCAGGTCTAAATACTTAACATCAGTGACCCAAAGTTTTGTAGAAATTGGAGTTACCGATATCAAATATGTGTGAATTTGGTAAATTCACACCGTCCAAACTCGTGCAAGATGTTTGCAAAATCAACAATTGAGCAGTCACTACATCAAACCGTACAAAATTGGTTTTCATCATGTTGGGGTTGTATCTAGAAATTGCAAAATGGCACAAAAAGGGGTCTTTGAGAGGTATTGTGTAATCCATTAACTACTACAATGGACAGCGCAGGACTGAAATATTGGCTTGAATCGATTAGTCTCAACTTGGCGGCTGACTCGTTTAAAGGATGGTCTGTTTGTTTACATGTTCACATACGGACCTCACATTTATAGCTGTGTGTGCGTTTCTCAGGCACCCGTTTCCCGGGCAAACGGCCAGTTCTGGAGTCAATAGGTAAGACAGATAGTCCCAGATTTTAATTTCTTTTATGTGAATCTTTTATGCAGCCTACTCACTGTTTTCAATTCATGCAGTTAAAGGAATCAATTATTAATTCTCTTGTTTGCATATCATCGCTCACGTAAGATGGTTCTTTGGCATCGTGCGCCCCATTGTGCTCATCTATGCAACTGTGAACGACTGGGTGCTAATATTGGAGAAAAATCTCTTATCATGGCTCTTCTCTATTTTGACTGCATCTGGCAGCAAAGACAGGAAAGAAGAAGAATGTTGACGAGTAAACGTATGCAGCAAAATAACACCAAATACAAAAGAGTTGCATTTGGCTTTGTATGTTTTATAAGGAAGACATTGGATTCAAAACATTCGTGAGAGCTCGTGGATACGTGGAATATTCCTGTGGGTAACACTGAATGTAATCAAAATGTATGGCACCTTTAAAGCACTACAGAACCTCTGGTCATTATGTCCCAACACTCATTTTCACTCCCAGCTCATCAAATTTGGCAGCCTGGTCGAAGGCCTTAAACATGTTGCTTTAGCAACCCCTCTAGCGGTCAAGTTTGCAATAAAACATATGAGTAGAATTTCAAAATAAAGCTGGCTGATGAACAATTTTAACAAAATATGCCTTTTTGGACTGTAACATTGTGAGGATGCCATGATTTTGTGAGGTTTAGGGACAAAAACACGTTGGTCAGCTCAAGGTACAGAACTACTTGGTTAGTGTTAGCCACAAACAACAAGCTGGTTAGCTTTAGGCACAATGACTAACTACTACTGCTGCTACTACTACATCCATCTCGCAACCGGGTTAGGGTTAGGTTTAGGCTACGGAGCAAAACTGTAGCAGAGTTGTTCCGCAACGTACGTACATACATACAACCAGTGGAATTCCCAGGTTAGAATTATGTGCCACTGACCAGGCTGCTGTATTCGACGCATTGGGAGTGAGTGCACAAGACACTGACTCCCAAAAGATCGGGGTATCGGTATTGGTATGTGAATGTTGAAATGCGCGAATGAGAAGCAAATAATAAACCTCTTTGAATGAAAATAAAAATAATTTCGAATATAACTGATAGTCTCTTGAACCCGGGCATGCAAAAAACCCTAGATTTTCAAATAAATTAAAAATGATGAGGTCAAAACTATTGAGGTGCTTTGCCGGTCAGCCGCATGTTAAATATTTATCAAGGTGAACCCGAGGCAAACGCTCCAGGCAATATTTGCTTCACTGCCTTGAGCAAATATTAATCACAATTCCATTCAATTGACTGGAGCCTGTGTGAGATTCTGCCATCATAGATGGCGGCTCGCAGGCAGGCCTTTAGTCTTTTGTCGACTGAAGTATAAACTTTGCCAAATCCATCAAAAACAAGAAAAAAAAAACTCTTTCTGTGGTTGTCGAACAACCAATAATTTGGACTCAACAATCTTTCTGACGACAGCCTTTGAAACAGAGGGGTTTCTATCCCATTGCTGGTCTGTGATAAGTAATTGCCTGTCATTACTGAGACCCACCCCTAAGAGCTCCCTGGGTCCCTTCAGATAAAACTGTGACAGGTGAAGCAGGGGAGAACACCAATACCACACTAGTAAGTACACAATGCACTACACACTGTAGCCCAATGCACATCTGCACTACACCTAACAACCCTTATCAGGATGCTCCAGCCAGCCCTCAGAGGCTTGCTAAACACATATCGCCCAGTGCTCCCTACTGAATTAGTACACATGTTTAGTTTGCACGCATGTGTGTACTACCAACACAACTAATGCACATTTGTGCAGTGGAGGTTCTTCCAATTTGCATTTAGATTTCAGAATATTATCCCCCAATTCACTCGTTTTATCACCAGGCCACTGAGTCCTTGCACCCCATCAGCTCTTTTTAAATTCCTCCCTTTTAGGCTGGAGCGAGGCCTGACCCAGCAGGTGATGCCAGGTGAAGTTAGAGTTCGAGCTTGTGTAATGTAATGGATTGCACATCACTTCCTTGAGTTAAGTTCTGACCAAACTTGGATCCGGTCTGCTATCCACGCATGAACGTTTAAGGAAAACATGTCAGGAAAAAGTTCCTCTGACAGATGCTGCGTCACTGCAGACGTTGAATATTGAGGAAAGCCATTACTTCTCCAAGCTCGTGTTTTGGATCTTTCCAAACTGCTGAAGTTTGGCCCTCTAGGCTTAATTTCGTTCTTGCTGGGATTCCTTGTATGTATATTCAAAGCCTCATCAATCGCTTATTTTTCTGTGTATCGGGTTGAAATTTGTCCTGAAGATGCCAGAAACCCAAATATAATTTACAACATGTATTCATTAGTTGTTGCAGAATGTTTACAATTACAATGACAATAAATCATGTTTTACCCAGAGGAAAGTCTTTCACTTTGAAAAATTAATCAGTGATAGAATCACTGTGATTGTCACACGTGGCAATTCATTTTTAATTTTTTTTTTCAAAAGAAAGATTTTATGTTGGGGTTAAAAAAAAACAAAAAAAAAACATTAATTTACTTACTGTAAACATTTCCAATTCAAATGCTTAAGTGTTAATCAGTGAGGCTTAGAATACACATACACAGATTTGGAGTACAGCTATTGGATTTTGCAAGGTCCTATGATTTTAATAGAAGGTTTTGCTTGTTTTTTTGTTGTTTCTTTTTTTTTCAAGAAAATCCATGACACTGAATGAACTGGGAGGTCCTAAATGAGTTGGTATGGAACAACCCAAGTAGGCCTTATTTTAGATGCAGGAATGTCTGATTAAAACATTTACTGATACATTTGGGTTTTACGACCATTTTCTGGACCTGTATGCATCATTTAATTATTTTGAAGAGAGGTAAAACACTGGAATATTTAGTATTTAGTAAGTTAGTCACTTGATTGCTTATTCATTAATAATGTAGACACAATATCCCATGATTGATCTCTGCCTTAAAATTCTCAGACTTGCAGATTTGGTGTAAAATCACTTCCTGTGTGGATTTATTCAACTGTGGAGAAGATTACCATCTTTCCTGTGTGACGCATCAAACCTCCCTCTCTATATCTGAGATGTTTCGATAATTCCTGCTTTCATAACCACTGACAGGCTTTAAATTGCTCATGTTTACGAGTGGCTTACAAATGTGTCAAAATAAGGCGATCGCTGTGGTCCACTCTCTTTTGGCCTACGCATACAGCAGCTTCCCTTTAAAAAGACTGTCTGTGGCTTACCTGTGAATTTACCTTCAATCCAGAAGTGTGTACATAAGATGAGCAGAAACTTTAGATGAAAGGCGCAGCAGTCATTTCATAATCACACGTTCCATTCATTCTTCGCACTTAGTTACTCAAAGGAAGTGATGCAATGCTTTACTTATTTACTCCCTGTGGGAAGTAAATGGTTACACTGCTTGTTACTTTATATATGCATTGCCCTGCAGCGTAACCTGAGATAAATTGTCATGTAGGTTTAATTGCCACTTAAAAATATAATGTTAAACCTTCAATATGTCCACATATCAGCTTGATTCTAATGTGAACAAACACAGTCTTTCTTTATGCTCTTTATGTCCCTGTGTCGAATTTTGTGTCAGGAGAGGTGAGTTAATTGTTGCCCAAGCGTGCATGAAAGGCATGTTTTTCTTCAACCCACCCGTTATACAGATAAATAAAGACCTTGTATCTAGGATGGTAATGCTTTACATTACACTATTACAAATAAATGTAATCACAACCCCATCAGCCTATTTCTCTCAACAGACAATACCTGACATGACAGATACATTCCAGAGGTGCTTGCAGATGTGAAGACCAGGACCTGCTCCTTCCAATTTTGTTGCTGAAACACATCTTACCCATGGCAGAAGTACACCCATCAGCATCGGAGAATCAGGCGCAGGTTTCGGATTAGAGCAGCGGACTTTCAGATGATCGCTGCTCGCGGCAGCTTTCGACCGTTTGACCCGAGCAGCCGGACCGCCCCAGGGAGGAGAGGAAGTAAGTCGGGATGTGAGCCGTGCTAATCCAGCTTTGATTAAGACCGGTCCGGGCTAATATTTGGTCGAAAGGAAAACGAAATGGAAGAAGTGGGACGGGAAATCCGGGACTGCCGTGCCTACAACTTCGCGGAGAAATGTCTCTATCACAACATCCTCTATCAAGCTTTCTGTCAGGCAGAGGTGAACTCTGTGTTCATGCCATTGATGCTTGGCGCTTAGAGGCAGTCAACGTTGATGGATGGTCTCTTGGAGTCTCCGAATTCTGAATTGTTAATGTGAAAATGCTGACCATATTTATCGTGACTGTCTTGTTGTAAACGTGCTTTACAAATTTCATGTTATTATGCAACCCTGTGCCGCATAAACCTAACCTTGAACCTTGATGTGAAAATGTGTGCTCGGGCAGTCTTTATACAACAACACTGCACTCTGCATTCTTGTTCTTACAATGTTGCTCGCTTTCAGAATTTAAATACTCCTCCATCTCCCCTAGTCTCTTTCTGTATTAGCATTTAATCGTACATGAATACTGGATGCTTAGCGCAAGTTCATGTTCGTTCAGTGCCGTGCATCTCAGGCCTTGCAAGGGACTCCAGCAGGCTCGGGGACAGTCTGTGCCGAGCCTGCATCAGATTTGTTCCAAAGCCATCGCATAAGCAGAAGCCACGGCGCCAAACTGAAATGCACAATGCAATAAACGGTTAAAAGTTTGACGGGACTGTCCTGACCGAAAAGTTCAATTATTCCCGACAGCTAATCCTGGAGACTCAAAGACGCATCCAGCTCGTGTTGCAGAGGCCCCGGGTCTGTCCGCAGATAGAAAGAACAGTTCCACGGATCCATGCCTGCAGGCCGGGATAATGCCAGTGCCGATTGAAATCTTTGACTCAGATCTTGGCCCTGTTTGAAGTTGCATGCCCTCTCGCTGTGCTCGCATTTTCTCTGGGTTGCAGGTGTCTGCTCATGATACCGCCCTCGGAACGCGAACACAGATAAAATGAACTATTACCCGCAATTTGATTGAACTGTCAGCTCCGGCACTCTCTCTTTTTTTCTTTTTTTTTCTTTCTTTTTTTTGACAAACCTGACAGCGCTGTGTTTCCTCCAGTCCATTTTTATGTTCCAACAATAGCCTCTCGCTGTAATAGCCTCAGGAGTATAATAAAAACAAGGTTGATTCCTGTGTCCTCTATTACCTATTCATTATGAAAACACGATTTAGGAGTCTTGCTGTTCTTCTGTAGTGATAATGTCTGTCTTTGGTGTGCAACCCTCGAGTAACAAGCAAAGCTGGTGGATCAGAACCTCCTTGCCGTGCCGCAGTCAGTTCAAGCGTAAATCATTTTCTCAAAGATGCCGTGTTCTGTAACAAGATTTATGAGTGAAAATGTTTCAGACGAGTTTAAAAGGAGGCTCTATTAAGTAGAGATCTCAGGAGCTTGGAAAGGAATAACACCACAAGCGAAAGGGAGATGTGTTGAAAAGGGAGGAGGGTTATAACACCACGCATGCATTCGTCTCCGCAGCAAGGTGTTTACTTGAAGTTAGGAGCAGGGCCCGGAGGCAAACGGATCGACATTTTACATATTGAGGTGCCGCGTGTTGCTAGGGCCATTAGTGAGGATCAAGCAGACAGTTTTCTCGCAGTCGAGAGTTGATGTTCCCACGAGTTGGTCCTCGGGAATGCAAGCAGAAGATTGCCTTCCTCCGTGAAAGAGTGTCGAACTCAGGAGGCGTGTTCTCGTCCATCAGGATACAGTTTGCTCCGTTTTGGTTCCCTTCGGCAAGCTGGTGCGCACCAGAGTTTGTGCCCGGGCGTGCAGACGGCTCATTTAAGCAACAGTCCATAAGCCAGGGCTATATGGGGGCTACAGACACTTATCTAAACCCTCAGTCTCCCGGAGCTCCAGCGCCAGACAGCTTCATTCATCTTCATTCCCTATTCCGACCCGGTGCTCCGTTTTTTTCCCGTCCCTTCATCTGTAAACATCACAGTAAATATAGCATCCCGCAGCGAGAGAATTGATTTTTACATCTGTGCGGCTTCGTGCAGCAGCCTCCAAACCACAGAGCGAAATTGCTCAGCTATTAGCGATTTATTCGGAGCAGCACACGTGTGGATTGAAGGCAGTGCCTCTGCAGCACGTGTGAAGCTTCGCCAGATAAGGTTTGCTTGCCACATTTGCATTACATTGACAGGCCTTGATTGGCATTCCATTTTTCTGCAGAGTGATGTACGAAGTATTTCCTTGTTTAAAAAGTAATTTCTGAAAAGCCAGCTTCTCTGTTCAACTTGTCAAAACAGCAGCGCTGCTATAATTTTACATCCAGCCCCTCCAAAAAAAAATACCAACTGCATAACAGCGGGGAGCAAAGGCAAGGCAGGACAATGTGGATGGTGTAACAAAACATCTCCCCAGGAAGGAGGAAATTTGAGTGAAGATTCAGAAGTAAAGCCCCTCCTCAAGCACCGCAAGATTTAAATCCACAGATTTAAGCCCATATAACTCAGAGATGGGTATACTTCCAAACTACACACATATCTATTAAACCCATCCAGCAGATGTGATCGTTGGCTGTTTTTTTTTTCACTTATATCCTGTGCAAAAAATAAAATGCAACCCTTTGAACTCACTCAAAGGAGTTTTTAACTGGTTATGGTGGTTTGATACGGAGGCCTTTACGTGACCTGCTAAGCAAACCCATCAGTGAGAGGATGGGCTATTTCTATATAGTTATTACAGATATTCTTAATGTCTGTAACCTGGTTGATGTAAGAGCAAACAACCTTTCTTATCGATGGGTGCTGAGAATGAATTGAGGCGTCTGACAGCCCAAGGAAAGGAGCTGCTCTGGCACAGCCAACGCAGTCGTCAAAATAAATGTTGGCAAAGTATGTTTTAGCATTTCTTTAGGTTTGATTTTCTTCTCTTTTTTTCTCATCATTATACTTTGATTGTTATCTGGTTGGGTTAAGGCACCAAAACTGCTTGGTTAGGGTAAGGAAATGATTGTGTAATGGAAGGCTATTTGCTACGTGCAGTAGCCCGAGCAAGGAATGAATGCTACGCCCCACCAACCATCAAGATGGAGGAAACAACAAGACCCAGTTTAAGATTCCATGTTTTTGTGTGTGTGTGTGTGTGTGTGTGTATTTTTATGCAATAATCTGTGAGGTTTTAATACATCCATAGCATCGTCATAAACAGAAGAAAAAAGCATTTGTTGGACAAATATTTAAAAAAAATAATGATTAAAGTATAACAATAATAATTAACATTATTAACATTTTCAGGAACTTACAGACTCATATATACCATTAAAAATACATACAAAACAGCTTCTCTACCACTGTTGGGCCTGTATTGGCGTATAGGTGAGATATGGAGAAAGACATTTGTGGTAAAAACATTTAAACAGCAATTCTGACTCACAGGGACTTTGAAATACCTGTTTCAGTTGCTCACGAACACAGATGTGGCGAAAACTGCCGCGTAAACATGTCTGGAAACTGTGCAATGGTCTCTTTAAAAATGTCCAGTGGTTCCACGTTTCCAAATGTTGAACTGCAGTTTTGAACTGCGGTCACAAGTCAACATACTTACCGTCTTCATATAACAGTACAAAAAGATAGTATTAAAAACATGTTTCATTTTTCAAACATGGATAGACGACTGTCCTCGTACTGTCCCCTACTATCTTTTATTCTACTTCACTTCACTGTTTCAAACTCTGAGGTTGCAAGTCATTTTCCATTTTCACCGTCTCCTGGATCATTTTCATGGCTGTCAAGTACAGAGGTCTATCTTTCCCCTTTCTCCTGACGGTTGGACTCTCTCAGGATGCATCAATCAAAGGCCTGTTTCCTTCTAACTCTCTTTTGAGATGCACTCATCCTCGTTCACACACTGTATGGCATTATCCACTAGGACAGACGAACACCTGTTGAATACACTCATCCAAGCCCTTATGAAGCTCTCTCTGTCCATACCAGAAGGTGCTTCCTGAATACGGAGGCCTCTCAGGATCATCTTATTTCTGATGTATTCTGAAAGAGTAATGGCACACCATCTGTTACGAATCTTATGTCGCTCTTCTCGTGCAGCCAGAGAGTCTGTGGTCCTCCTTAAGGATATCGCAAATATAATATGAAGGAATTTAAACATTTACGTCATTTCTATATTTAATGATACTCAGTAAGTAATTAACTGCAAATGTCAGACTTTTAGCTTTAACTTGTGTCTATTTTGATCTGAATTAGATGAGCAGTACACAGTCCTCCAATCATTCATGTGTTGGTATTCTATATTTTTGTAATGATGGAAACACATTGATCCATTTCAAAATGGCGCCTCTCTGCACTCAAGGACAAGCCCATTAGTTGCCGCTGAAGAGTTAAATCTGTGAAAACAGGTCAAAAATATTAAGTTTAATCTTATAAAATGGCTGGGGAAATGTGTTAACGCGCTACGGCCTTTAGTTTTTAGCATATATTACTCATACATACTGTGGGTTTGGTTAGGCTGGTAAGAATTTACAGTGTGCAGGTGGTAGTGTCGGTGCTCATGGTAATGAAGGAAAAATATCAACCAGTGCAACGTTTGCAGACCTTTTAATATGTTTTTGAACAACAATAGCTCTGTGAGGAATTAGATATGTCAGGCTTTGGTAATCAAGGTAATACGTAGGGGTCGGATTAATTACAAATTGGGATTTGTATAGGGAATGTTATAAAATATTGAATATATTTGTAAATCCTTTCTGGTCTGTCTCAGCATTTTTCCTGTTGATGCACCGCCAGGCCCGTACTGCAGGCATCTTCGTTTTTGGTTTGCTCTTTGCTAAGTGCACCAGTTTGATTGGGTAATGGCTGCAGTGAATTGTTATTTTCATTACTGATTGACTTGTCGATACCCCGTTAATTAGTAGATGAGCTGTTTAGGCTATGAAATGTCACAGAGATAAAGTGAAACAATTTCACACTGTCCACGATTCTGGGCAGATAGGGTCTGATTTTTTATTTTATTTTTTTATCATTGTCCAACCAACAGTCCTAAACCATAAGGCACTGCTAGAAAACAGAAGACACTTTTGAGAAGCTGGAGCCAGAAAAATGTTTGCCTGTTTGTTAAATGAATAGAGGTCAGATGACTGACTTGGTGAGTCAAGAAAACTTTACTGTGGCCATAGACAAATAGTGCTTTACTTTGTGTGGGTTGGATGAATGTCCATGGTTTTATATACTGCATACAGGCACTGGTACAGCAACTTATAATGGGGTGAATGATGTTTTTGTCTCAGCCACTTTCTCCTCCTATTGTTTGATTCTGCACTATGTAACTTCTGTTAGCGGGTAGGATCACAGTGCTTAACACTGTGTGGCAGTACACGCCACACAGCATCAACTATCAGCAATGTTGGTGAAATCTGGCTCATATCTTATTGAGAGAATGTTTTCTGTTTTTTTCCTCCGTCTGTCCGCCAGCTGCCCAGCTTCAACTCTCTGTTTCCTGAAAGCAACTTGAACTGCTGCCACCTGTAGCTACGAGTCGTCAACTCATTCGATCTTCATCATAAGCCAAGTCAGCCAATTCCGACAGAGATTTAGCGAGTAGCATGTTAGCCAAGTGTTATTGTCTCTGGGTCACAGGTTGTCTTAGCTTGGCGTGCCGTTCTGATCTGTGTGCAGCGGATGTGCAGACCCTGACTGCCGTGTGCCAAAAAAATGCCGCAGCATGCATGTCAACGTTTAGACATTCATTGCTGGGACATGGTGAGTTTTGTTCGTTAACGTGAGCATTACATCTGGGATTCGTAGTTACGACACTTGTGATACTAGAATATTAAGTAGCATTCTCACAGGTGTCACATATTCTTATTCAATGTTGCCGTGCTTTGATTTATGAATTGTATCCATCTTAATTCGGGGGCAGATTAATTTCTTATTGAAATGCAAAACTTGAATGGAAAATGTAATCAGGCTGTCAAATCCTGACAAATCCAACCGTGCAGTCACTTATAGGGATACATAAGAAGCCAGTACATTGGAGATTTAGTCAGGAAGCGGCCCACATCTCTGAATTATTTTAGCCAAAGGCTCCTTTACTCCTCTTCAACTAATCCTCATTGGAGCTTTGCCTAAACCCCCTGGTCTAATAGAAACAGAGCTCTGACTGACACAGGGGACTGACCACTCTTCTCAAAGTTAATTGAATGCTACAATTATAATACCCAAGCAGCTCAACCTCTCCTCCCGACAAACACACGCACTTGTGCGTGCGCACACACACACTCACGCAGAACCGGCAGCATGCAAGCGTTTACTGGTTGGAAATATAATTAAGGATAGACTTGTACATGACTCTCATAGTTAATAAGTATTTACACCGACACAGAATGAGCACATTTTCAGTGAACAGAAACACTTGGGGGAGTTATATACATGCAAATGTGCTGGTCATGAAAGAACCGCTGTTCTCCAAAGCTCGGCATACCCTCAGTCGAACACGTGAAACAGTTCTGAGGTGAAATGTTCCCTCGGCTGTGTTTAATAAGTTGGGGAAAATCAGAGGAATGCGCCTGCGGGTGAAAGTTAGGATGTCTGTTTTCACAGAAGGAATTTTATCAAACTTGTCCAGCAATCTGTGTTGTAATAGGCTTCAAGATGCAGACAAACTCCAAACACGTCTCCAGCGGAGAGGCGGTCTTCACGGAACTCACTCGTTAAGTATATCCAGAGGGGTGTATTGAAATCCCAAACCATCCGGTATCGTGTCCGTCGGATACAGCGATGGCGATATGAAATGCAGTACATCAAATATTTACATGAGACATTTTGATGTTCCTCTGATTAGACATGCTATAAACATGTAAAACCCGATAAAGAACAGCCCATTAGCCTGTGGCGAATGATCTGCGAGGAATGCAGTTTATTATTTTTCAAAGGGTTTACAGAAAATACGCCAATGCTGGTAAGCTTGGTAATAACATACTTTTAATAAACTTTCCTTTTGCAGCCAAACGGTCTCCTAATTGCTCAAAGCCGCGTTCACGTCCAGCAAAGACATTAACACTTGGAGTCTGGCCCCAGAATTTCAACCAGATTTGTCAAGAGGCCGCATCGAATAATACAAATCTGTTTCTCTGCTCTCATCTTGCTGCCCAACACTGACGGTCCAATTTGTCAGATTTAGTGGTATCTAAAGGTGGCCAACAAATACCCCACACCTCAGCCTTTCATTTGGCTTGAAATACAATAGGCTCTCTCTAGGGTTCTCTTGCATGCAGTCTACTCCATGTAAGAGAACCCACTCTTTCTGTAGGTATAAAAGGCTCATTCTAATGTCATGAAAACCAAACAGTTCTTAGTTTTAGGTGATAATGCATTGGTGAAATTCGAAACATTATATTCCAAATCTTACATATTGGACGTTTAAAGCATGGTTGAAAATCGTTTCCTCTGAGAATTAGTCCCATAGCAAGATAAGTAGTTCTCAGCTCTCCCTGAAAAGGAAAGCAAAACAAAACTGACCGAAAGACACAAGAAATCCATCACATGATGGAACACTTATGATCTACTTCTCCAGCGTTTGATTACAAAAAAAAATCTTCCCTTTAAAGACTCATTTTGTTTGGTAACTGTGAATTTATCCACATCCTTGTTCATCATCCATTCCATTCTTTTCTTTTTTTTTTTTTTTTAGAAAATAGCTGTGACTCATTTACCCAAACAAATATTCATCATCATTAAACAGTCCAACACAATTAAAAGGTGCAATATGCAAGAATTATATTAAAAATTATCAGCAGAATGTGAAGAAATTAGAGCTCTGAGGTTATGTCGTAGACGTGTGTGTACCCTATGCGGCGATGTCTACTGCTCGGGGCAGCTGTGGCTCAGGAGATAGAGCGGGTCGTCCACTTATCGGAAGGTTGCTTGTTAGATCCCCCGGCTGCAGGTCGAAGCATCCTAGTGCTTGTGTATCCTTGAGCATCCTGATGAGCGGGAAGATACTGAACCCTAAATTGCTCCTGTTGAGCAGGTTGGCAACCTCTGCCATCAGTGTACGATCGTGTGTGTGAATGGGTGAATGTGACAAGTGTTGTGAAGACCATTTGCTTGCCCCAGTCCCTCCTTTCTTGTAATACCACTCCCAGAGCTCCTCAATCGTCAGCTGCACGGCTAACTGACCTAACCAGCTAATGGCAGCGACAGTAAGCATCAGTTAATCTGGCGATATGCTGCCCCCATATTTATTTGTTTTTGAAGCACCGTCAGATGGCGTTGAAAGCATCTTTGCGAAATGTTTTGTTAGTGGGTCTAATTTGGTCAATCCTTTATAATCAAGTTCAACAAAGACCTTCAATGCTGTAAATCCAAACAATCGGAGGATGCGTCAACACTGCCTGCTGGCATTCAAGGCCAAGTTTTCGAAATGAATTTAAAGCAGCGTTGTTTATCTGGATCCGTTTAACACGTTTGACACTTGATAGGCCTCAAGGACAAACACGGTGCATTTTCGGGAGGAAACGCTGAATGTAAAAATAACTGTTTGTTTGCGAGAAAAACTCCGTCGGGTACCTTTGAGTCAGATCGCATCCAAGTATGGATGTATAAGTCGCCTGTGTTTTCTTTTAGTCATCATTAGGACAGAAGCTGTGAACACATTTTGCAGGGGAGAATGGCAGGATGTGTTTGGGGAATCAGCGGGAATTGGCAACAATAATAGAGACAATTTGAGCACTAGTAAGCCTCTCGTGGGAACAGTGTTTCATTACTGCAATCATCAGTGTATCATGATGTGATCTCGTCTCGTAGCTTTGTCGAAGCTGAGGCTGCGTGGGGACTTCCAACCGGCGAATTAAGTTAGGCCTTAACTTGGCTGCGTGAGAGGAAAGCTTAAAAAGGTAGACTGCCAGTTGTATGAGAACTGCCGCAGAAGCCAAGGGCTGTAGTGTGTACCACAGACAGAGACGTTGCAAGTCAGGATTTCACTGATGCTGAAATGTGATCACGGCAAATAACTTTTTTTGTCAACCAATTATCGGCATCATCTCTAGGCAAGACGCGAAGACGAAGACGACGACGACACTTCTAGGATCCCCGCTAACAGCAATCAGTCATGTGGAAAGCTACGCTCAAGGATCTAGACCCAGGAATCCACAGGTCATTAACAATGGCTCTGAGCATCTGGTGGTTCATAACACTGACAGCAGCAGACAATGAGCACCAGGAAGTAACCTCGGTAGTGGGAGGTGTAATTGATTAGAGGTGACAAAAGACTTTTGTTTTCCTGTGTTGTAGGGACGGGGATAGATGGATGAGAGTGCTATAAATACCTTGTTAAATACTACTTAACCTAGCAGCCGTATACACGGGAGGGCAATGCATTTGTGCCCTGAGATACTTGTGTTTTATCTGTCGATTGGGGAGAAATAAAGTATCTAACGCTTATTTAAATGAGTCATAATACTGTTGGCCTGTATTTCACGTGATTTTATGAATAAACACACGTGACTCAAGTCAGTTGAGCCACCGAGATGTTGATATTTTTCGTTCGTTAGAGGAAAAAAAAATCTCAACTGTTGATTTAATTGCTGTGAAATGTGTTTCTGATATCCATGGAGCCTGGAGGATGAATCCTAATTACTTCAGTGTTCCCCTGTCTGTTCGACTAATTGAAGAAATAGATATTTACTGAAATATTTCTACATCTGCAAAAGATGGACAAGAATATATTCAAGTGCAGATATGTCTCCATACCCACGAGCAAATGCGTGGTTCAGTGTCAAATATCATGTAACTGCTGTCAGATGGTGGTGCAGACATGGAATGTGTGAATCTTGATGATCCCGTTTTTTATTTTGTGTAATTATCAAGTCAAACAGTTCATACGAACAGATCTGTTATCTTTGAGCAATCTCACAGAGCCTCTGGCGGGCTGTAGATTCTTAAGTCTTGGTCTTTTATGTAATTTGAGCAAAGTCTTCGTGCCTTGCTGAGGTTATTTTTTGAGGATTTTGAAGTTTTACTGGAGTTAGACTATAGATCAACCATCATCTGTGAAAGGAAAAGAGACTGTTAGACTATAGATCAGCCTTCATCTGTGGAAGGAAGTCTTTTTGTTTTTGTGATTGTTTTTTTATCAGAAGACACCATCATCAACAGTTCAGATCAGTTCAGATATTACTTCCAGACAAGGAAGGGTGGAAACAAACATGAGATAGCTGGCATGAAATGCAGCAGATGACGCACTGGCTGTAACATCAAGGGGGGGACTGAAAGTGAGAGCCATCATCCAACAAAGGCTGATTTGTTCCTTGCATTCCCTGAAGCCTTGTTCAACTGATTCACAGGTTTGAAAATCCAGGGGGTGAGTGGGTATAGACAGCGGGGGAAAAGAAAACAGAGAAGTGCAGCGGTCCCAGAGTTCAGTCTATGCGAAGAGAAACGGAGGTACATACTGTCTGAACATCAAACTGAACTCACTGTGCGGCATGTGGTGGCATAAACCAGCCTATTTGCCAAGATGAAATAGTGGCACCGCATGTTTCGGTAAAAACCTTGGTTAAGTCAATCGTGTATATTTCAAGACCACAGCAGCCAGTTACAAGCAATTTTTTGCGTGCGTTTTATTTTTGGTAGCAGCGTGCTCAGCAAACATTCAGTCTGGGCGATCGGGTTGTGTAAACGTGTTCTGACACTGAAACTGAAATAGTCGAGTACATGCAGCGTTGTCTCTTGAGCTGACATCATCAGTTAGAGGACTGACAGTGCGTCCTTCCAGAAGATAAATTCACGGGTGAGTGGAGAGCAGCTCACTCCAAATATACTCATGACGACAACTCACTAGTTTCATCTTTAATATTTTATTTTTTATGTTTGCATCTCTATATCTTATCAATATTGTCTTTTTCCCTGATTTTCTTTTTCCCTTTTTTTAATAGTTAGTGCCAGTTATGAGCTAATCTCTGAATGACCTAATGTTTGAGGATTTGTTGGGGATTGTAGCTGGACCCAATAGTGGACACCAATACAGGGAAAACGTGTAAAGGAATTTATTTTAAAAAGCTCAAGTGGTGGGCAGAGGTAGCTGGCGTAGGCTCAGGCTGTGGTGCACCTGGTGTGGTGGCGGGGCTAACAGCGGCATCAGCAGCGGCTTAAGTGGAGACACTGGTGGACGAGATACTGAGGGTCCAAGGTCAAGTTGAGGCTGGTGGCAGAGGTACGGAAGGATGGGTGTCAGGGTGGCTTAAAGAGATAGAGTTGGAGGTTACACCACCACTGGAGAAATGGAGGAGAAACACAGAGTAAGATTTTCAGATTGGCAGTTCAGCCGTAAACCACGTTGTGGAGACGAAAACAGTCTGGCACTGAGTTGGGGAGCAGACCACTCTATCTGAAAACACACACTGAAGACACACAGGCAAAACGAAACACGACGCACAGGGAAAAAAAAAAAAACACAGTCTAAATCACGACATTAAATGCGTTTCACTGCACATTGTGTTGTGTTCTTTGTGTATGGGACGAATAAAGAACATTGAGCCTTGAACACACTAATAATAAAGCAGCCTGTAACTGCCAAAAACTCACATTTCTCGACTGATCTGCACATAACAATGAAAATATCAATGATTCAGAACAGTCTATTGTGATTGTGCTCAGATAAGGACATCTTATTCTTGGGCTTTGGATGATTGTTGTCGGGTCGAAGTGACAAATGCAACAAAGCTGTTTCAGAAAAATGTTGTGTGAAATTAATATTTGAGGGGAAAAAACAACGCGCCAACACACACTCGTTTAAAGCGAGTGAGTCTATGCAGTGTGTGTGTGTATATCTATTCAAACATAACTGCAATCAGCAGAGTGTTCCGAGGGGCATTAATTCCATCATAGCTGAGACTTTTTAACTACCAAGAGGCCCATCTCTCTCTCCTCCTCCTCCTTCATGTCTCGGTTTGAAAAGTTCCTGTCGTGAACTCAGCCTCTCGATGGGTTTTAACATCTGAAATAAAATCGTTGATCCCTCAACTACAAGCTATCACACTGACGGGGTCCAAATGGGGAATGTGACCTTCAGTGAAAAGCAAAATAACATTTCACCTTGTTATATCTTAGTTATATTCTTCTGCTATGCTTGCCAGGTTCCAGCTATGATTGTTTCTTTTAGCTTGTAGTACTGTAAGAGCCCAGATACTCCGATACACACAAAATGAGTCCAATGCTCTGAGCAGTCAGATGTGTATAGATCTGAGGAACTCTGCTCCTGTAAAGGCCAAAGGGCGTTGAAGCAACAGGGCCGACCAGGTGCAGTCTCAAAAAACAAAGTCACAGACCTTTAACCGGTAATACGCGTGACCCAATCGTGGAGTGGATCGTACACCGGGTCAAAAGGTCACAGGACAACCCTCTCACTCTGACATGCAGCCTGTGTCCCACGTGAGCTCAGTATACAGAGAGTTACAATGCAAGGCAAGTGAGTCTGTAAAGACACGTCTGAGTAATTTTGCATTTGCAGTCATCCATTCAAAACATGTGCATTAGGTTAACTCTGAGGTCAGGTTCCTCAAGCACAGGATAGGATCTGGAGGTCCCCAGGGGCTGTACGATGGCTGCCCACTGCTCCTCTGGAATGGGGACCGATTTCACTACGTTTGACTTTGTGTGATTCTATGTGATTAATAAACTTTGTTTTTCTTCTTCTTCTTCTCCTTCTTCTACTTCTTCATTGGTATATGATTGTAAGTATTCTGGTGGGCCCTTTAATGCCTTTCTCGGTGGTCACCCCTGCATCCAATAATCAGTATCATGAACACTGTCCTCATCATGTTTGCTGCAAAATGATATCAAAGTGATACAGTATGGGAACTGAGACAGACTCATAACAGACATAAGATCTGTTTCATTACACTATCACTGGAATGTTTCTGATTTTTGCAATAAAAACGTATGTGACTGAATGAAATACTTAACGCTCTGGTAGCTTAATAATGACAAATCTGTTGAGATATCTCAGGCTCACTTTGGCTGTTAAGCTTACATAAGCTAAGTGCAAAACATTGATGTAATGATGTGATTAAACTACTGGAGAGATTCTGACCACTATTCACGAGTTACCCAGCTCTTGGTTGACAGCCTTACTACTCGTGTCAACCAGACTGCTGTCTAGCTACAACATAGCCTACAGATCTGGAAAATCTGCATACTTGTTAAAGCTACATTGTTTAACTACCACAAATATGCAATCTCCTCTGTTGCTTTTTAAAGCTGAAACAGGCATATATTTTTTTTGTCCCTCTAGCCTTTCTAAGTGGTATTGGCACCACCGTTGGACAGACAGCTGGATAATTTTCCATTCACTTGAGTAGCGACTGCCAACAACAGCACACAAAACATGAGTTTTTCATTCATTTAGTCTATAGTGTAATGGAGATATGTCAATATTAGCCAGCCCGGCTGCATCATCACTCAAGACTTAATTCAAGCAAATGAAGTGATTATTGCACAGTCCTTACATTGTGCAGTCAACATACCCTCATCCACCTCATAATATGGTGAAGCAGAAAACAAATCTTCTGGCAGTTCAAAGCACCAATTTGTGAGAAAAAAATTTTTTTCAAACTCATTCCCAAGCTGTCAAAAAAGTGACACTTGGTCATGGTGACCGATCCAACCTACAATCCCGCAGCGTCAGCAGTTGACGACTGGGGAATGGGGCTTAAAAAGCAACTTTCTCAAATAAGTTGACCTTTGCATCACAACTTTCTTGGAAGGGGCGCAATCAGTTGGTTGCAATCTGCAACCTTAACGCTGGACGCCACAAAATCTTACACGCTGGAACTTTTACAACGTCTCCAACCCTGTCGGCATACGCACACATTTGCTCTACTGCTGCTTAAAATCAGTAAGTGACATGTGGGTTAGGTGTGAGTCCTGATGTACAGTGTCTGGGTGGAGCAGATGATAAATGTCATCCATAGCAATTAGTTGATTGCGACGCAAGCGCATCGAGATGAGCATTTACTGGGGCGAATTAAGTGTATCAGACAAGTTGTTACTGCAATTGACATTCATTTGGTGTGGCCTGAGTTTTTAACCCAGGGAACAGTTAGGGAGACCAATCATGTCGTCCTTCCGTCAGGGCAGGATTCTGTGGCAGGGTTGTGTGAAAACTGGTAAATAGACTTTGATTAAGCGGATTGTCTGTAAATCCATTCTTAATAGTCTGGGAATATAACCAATGCAGGCAAGTGGCCTATTTTTACATTATGATACATTTCAATAAAATGTTTCCTCTGATTTCCTGGGCAGATGAAGTCGTAGGCCACCAAATATGTCTATTTCACTCAGATTGACTGCTATTGTTGCAGCTCACTGGGCTATAACATTTTGTCATTTTGTAGCAGCGTCTCTGCCAACGTCAAGGCTGCTTTAATGGAGGAATTTGTATTCCGAGGCATAACTTGTCATTCCGAATGTTTTCCCCGCAAACAAAAAGCGAATGTGACACGAGAGGAGTTACAGTTGAAGACCCCGGCATTCCAAGATCCCACACTGCTGACACAAGTGCATGCAGAGACTTGAAAGAGAACAGTACTTACCTGATGTTCACTCTAATGCTAAGTGTTGTTCATCTCGAGTGCGGCTGTGTTTGAATGCATGCCTAGTTTATTCATCCTGAAGTAGTTTGTTTTTTATGGGGTAAATAATAATTAAGGATCGGATGTGACAGCCACAAGATGCTCACTCATTTCAATCGGTGGAAACATAACATTTTATTTTTCAAATATTGCAGGCAGGTGATTTTTTTTTTTTTTTTTCACATTTATTTATAATCAAGTCCAGTGTTCATGACTCAGCTCCCACCTCGTCTACCGGGCTCCCAAATAGACCAACTAGGAATACAGCAAAGCAGCATTTCGACAGATAGACTCAGATCTGCAACACAAAGGACACAGTGGGGCATATTTCTTACATCTGTGCAATGCTGTTTATACATCTGTGTAATGCGGCTTCTGTGTAGAGTCTGCCGCATCCCTGGAGAAACGCTGACACTGTATCAAAGCCTAAATAGCGACACAATGCATGCTGCGGTTTAGTACGTGGTTCTGCCCACTGCTTGAATGCTGCATTGTGTCACATTGTGTGGTCCGATCATCAGCTCTGCTGTGAGCGTGTGACGAGAGTGAAAGTGCTTTGTTTGTGAATACCTTTTATTAGCGAGTGTAAAGGTGCAGTAAATGTCATGTTTCCATGATGAATTCCTCCCAAAAGCGAAAAAGCCCCATTAAGCCCTTCCCCAGAAGGTTGCATTTTCCATGGAAGGGGCCTGAAGGATAAATCAAATTCCACGATGCTGACTCCCACAGGTCCTGTGGAGGCTGTCACCTACTGATTAGTTCTTGTGTCTCTGTCCTTAGCGCCAGACAATCGCCTCCCTGCTGTGAATAATTAAGGTTTCCGGGCACTCTGTTCCCTCGTTCCCAGTGCAGGTTCAACTCGACGTGCCTCTAAAGACGAGGTACTCTGCACGCACCGGCTGAGATCAGACGTGTTAAAAGACGTCTAGAGAAACCTACTTCCTTAGCCTTTTTTTTTCATCCTTTTATCTGCATTGTCTGGTTGTATTTCCTTTGGTTAAGCATGTGTAACCTTGGTAAGAAAAGCTAATTACATCATTATTAGCACGATTTATTCTAAAAGTTTTTTTTGTTTGTTTTTTTTTGGGGGGGAGGGGGTCATGCTATGCAGGGTTGAGGTGAGGTCTGAACAAATGGCTCTTGAGTCTTTTGTGAAAGATGGAGAGTGATTTCGCTGTCCTTACATTGGTCGGGGGTTCATTCCACCACTGGAGGTGCCAAAACACATAAAGAATCACATCGTCCAAAATCGTCCGAATATCAGTTCATATAAAATACACCACGTCCTTCCCAGAACCCAGGCACCTTCAGTACCCTTAATTAAGATTCATGCATGAAAAACCAAAATGTGATTAAATAAAGACACTTATATTTTGAATATATCCTACTTTTATGCAGTATTTGCTAAATCCTGTCGAATTATCTTTGTATATCAGTGTTTCTGGTACCAAAGCTATATTTTGTACTATTGCTTATATATTGGTACTAAGTATGCTCTCCAAAAAACTGTCAGTTGTGTTTTCAGCGCACTTAGGATGATGCACAGCTTTTACCTGGGACACTGAATGTAATCGGGCTGGTAGGTGGCATGGAGAAACGGGGACAAGTAACGGCTGAGTCTAAAGCATTCACTGCAGAGACACCCTGAGCATCTCGCTTTTTATCTGCTGCTGCGCACCTTTCATTTTTTTTGGAGAAAAGCCCTCAGCACTCCGTTTTAAAAATTTACAAGTCAGAGCAGAGAGACGCCTTCAGACGTTGCACCTTTTTTCCCGCTGCCGTGCGACGGAATGAGGCCTCGCTGCTGTTAAATTTGTTTCGCAGTTGTAAAGCGGAAGACAAGTCGGTAATGGTGGTATTATTCCCAACAGGTAAATAACACAGTAAATATCAACAGGCTTGACTGAAACAGATGAACACAACAGTCTTCTGAATAATAACAGCTAGCTGACTAGCTGTGAGAGACAAAACTTGGCAGCAGGTGAGGGGAAAAAAAAACACATTGTTCTGTACTTTTAGCCGCTGCTGCCTCCGAAATAAAGGCAAAGCGGTGAAAAGCCTGTTTTCATGCCTACAGTGTAAAGACTGCAGGGATGTCAACCCTGAAGTCAAATCTTTAACAATCATCACTATGCACTATGGCAATCACCCTGGCAACCAGTGACTGGGCGCAGACGGACAAAGCTGACCGTGATTACCCACGCGGGCTCCTCTCTTGGAGCCAATTTAGCTGTCGGCCTATGCGGGCCCTCTCGTCAAGCATAACCTATCACACAGCTTTAAGGAGAGCTGGGCACCACATTCAAAGCCGGCGTGCCGTCCAGTCTTATGAAAGTTGCTCGCTGGGTGCATACACAGAAAAAGCCTCTTCCACGCGCTTCTGAGTTTTTTGAGTCCCTCCAGAAAAGCCACTCGAGAGTCCCAGACTCCTGCCTTCCCGAGCTAACTGACTTCCTGTCGGCTCCCTGCGCACATGAATGAGACTAAATAATTTAAGGATATGAATGTTACGAGAGTTGGGCCTTGGAAAAAGTTGTTCAAACAAAGCAATATGAGAGGTTTGGAGACGGTTGGAGCCCCTTACAACTCAGAGACATCTGAGACATGGTTAAAGGGCAACTCGACCAATTTTCCACATTAAAGCGTGTTGACAGGTCTTGGGGAGAACTACTGCATGTGGAAAAAGTATTCTAAGATGCCAGAGGAAGCTGCATGTAATATTTCATTCAGTATTGAAGCTGCACCGTGGGTAATGTAGGTGCCAAGAATGCAAGGAATAAAAGATGCTGTATTGAATTTGATCATGCATTTTTAATCTGTGTGATGGGATGGACCGCTTTGGAAGACCTGGTGCCTGTACCCACAATGCAACTTTGCCACTTTGGGACATCACTGGAGACAATGTATCAGATTACATGCAGCTTCCTCTGGAGCCACAATAAGATTTATATTGTGAAATATGTATTTACATACGCAGTAATACTCCCAAGACCTGTCAACACTCAAATTGGTGGAATTTCCCTTTAAGAGACTCAATTTAACACATTTTTTTAGTTCGGATTCAAAAGCCCAAGCGGTTTGGAATCACTGGTTTGGATTCTCAACAGTGTGTTGTATTTTATGATCATGTTCTCCTCCTCTCTTCAACTGAAAACAAACTATGAAGTATCTCTGTCAGAAGCTGTGAATATATTGGCGTAAAAAGCTTAACATCTAGTATGTATTTGTAGCAGCAGAAAATCTAAATGCTTAAGTACAGTGCAAGTACCCTATAATTGAGTAAATGTACTTTGATACATCCCACCACTACTGAACCCAACGCACAGACAGGCAGCAGATGCGTTGAGGCGCAATAACATATATGTTCTGAGTTCAGATACAAACGTTGGATAAATGTGATGGTGAAAGTGAATGCAGTGATTGCTTTCTCTAAAAAAAAAAAGCACTTTGTAGTCAGATCAGGTTTTATGGTGAAGGAGAGGACAGCGTCAGAGCAATATAATCAGATTTTATGGTTTCAGTTGATCCTGTTGGCAGCAGGATTTGGTACAAGAACTAAAAACAAACTTAAAGAAAGCGGATTACTTTTATCCCACTCTGCCACTTTAATAAGCATGAGCTGGGAGACATCTTTTATCATTTACGATATTTATTCAAGTTGGAGCTTGTCATGCTTAAATTGTGCCAAGATACAAACGCAATGATCAAAAGATTTCCTCATAGTGAAGGTGTTTTCTCACAAACAGCCTTTAACCTTTATCCATTTAAGGGAAACTTGCCACTGAAAGGGTAAGTCCACCGATTTCACACATTAAGTGTGTTTACAGGTCTTGGGGAGTACTAAAGAACTAAAAGAAAAGTAAGCTTCGTGTGGCTCCAGAGGAAGCTACATCTAATCTGATAGAGTGCCTCTGAGGGTGTTACTCAGTGGCTAAATTGCATTGTGGGTAATGTAGGCACTAGGTTTTTGGAATAAAAGGAGCCACTGAAGGCTTTATAATGCTCTGTTGCAAAATTGGTTAGTTACCCGTTAAGCATCATGTCTACACAGTTATTGGCTCACATGTACTGAAAGAAACAGGACACTGATGCACAGAATCTGTCATTTCTAGGACCATGACCACTTTGAGTGTTGATAGTGGTTCATGGATAGTCAAGTCATGAAGAAAAAGGCTATTTGTCCCCTTCTCTGTTAATCACAAAAGATGTTATCTGAACATGTGTGGAACTTTAAGCTGTTAAAGTAATGAGATTTATGAATGAGAGGCCATCAAAGATGTCAGATAGAGCCTGTTTACCCTTTTTAAGTCCAATCAAGTCTCAAATCAGCTGAGACAAGTCCAAATCAGGTGTCTATATGTTTGGCACAATGTGCGAATATTCTTCTTTAAAATTGTGATATCAAAAAAGTGCAAAGTGATTCATCATGATTATAACCATGTTTATTTAGTACATCAGCTCGATTGCCATGCCCAGCCCAGCCAAGTCTCCGGGTCTAGTTACACATTACATTTGTCATTTTAAATAGCCCACAGAGTACATTGAGTGCAGTGGTCAGGAGGTATTCTGCACATTATTTGTTGTCAGAAGGATTGTTGTCTATCACTACATACGAGTTCCTTGCAGTATTGTTCCTCTATTTCAGCGGCGTTCTTGCTCACACTGATTTTTTGTGCATTCCACTTTCCTCTCAGCTTACCCGACTCCCATAAATCAGCCATACACTTTTTTTGTGTGTGCTGCAGCTCTCTTATTCAAACCTTCAAAGGCGTGCTGCATGCAAAAGTATAAAAAATGAGTCACAGGAGAAAAATCAAAGTGTGCTGTCTGTCAAAGCTGTTATGTGGTTTGTGGTCTCGTTGCGATTGTCCTATAGTGCCGCGCAACTGCTCCCCGGACATCAAAAGCCTGAAAGTGTCAGGGTGAATCATGCTAGGAAGAGGATGGGTAGGCCTTTGTTTTTACCTTAGACCGAGGAGAGGAGGATGGCAAAGTCACGGGAGATTTACGAGGCGCTGTTCACCGCTCTTTAAGAGGATGCATAAGGGAGTGTGCTTAATGATTTATTACCCCGTGCCACTGTGGAAATCAAAATGGATTTTAGAATCTGCTCAACTCTTAAATCCCGACCTGGAGGAATGTGATTTATGAAAATGACACTGGGAGCCCCTGTGTGTTCCACTGTGTGTCTTAGCAAGCATGTGTGAAACGGCATCTTGGCCTCATTAAGCACATTCAAGTTATGTACAGTGCAGTGCATTTTTGTTTTTTCATGCACGTGTTTCAGGGAAAGCTGTTTTCACAACTGTTATCTGCCTGTCTCATTATGGCTTTTAACAAGAATGAATCACAGACACATATCCATTTATGTACTCGCTTATGCAAATGCATAACATGGCATGGCATGATAAAGATGAAGACAGTCTGATAAAATTGGAGTCAAATATGTCAGCTTTGTCAATGGCTGCTGGAGGTACCCATCTAGTGTCTTTTCTGGAGGCCCCTTTAGTCTGCTGTCAAAAGGCAGATGACGTCGTATAAAGAGTGAGGAAAAAACACTTATGGAGGGAGAAGGTCTGGTTGAATGGATGGGTCAACACAGGACTTTCACCCAGGAAACTTCTGTATGTCTCCCTGTGTCAAAACCATAGTCAGCAGTGACATCTTTTAACTTACAATACATAGAGAAAGTCACATCAGCTCAGATGCCAGGGTAAAAATGTTGGCAAACAACTGCCTTCTGCTAACCTGTGACACATTCTACAAATGTGTCATGTTCACATTACGTGTTTATAGAAGTGGGTAGTCACGCGCTACTCCTTTACATTCACTTAAGTAACTTTTTGGGTAAACTGTACTTCTAAGAGTAGTTTTAATGCAACATAGTTTTTACTTTTACTTGAGTATGTTTGTGAAGAAGAAACGCTACTTTTACTCCCTTACAGTGAGATACATTCCGCTCGCTACTCTTATTTTTATTCATCTGTTATTCAGTACACAGTGGTTTGTTTTGTTTTGTCAGAGACTTCCGCCAAAGGCTCTGTCACATGACACCACAGCAAAGTGATTGAAAGCAGAAAACGATGGCGGAAACAATGGCGTGTGATTCCAAATCAGAAGAGGCAGAACACCCCGGCCTCAAAATCAATCTATGTTTACCTTACAGACTATAAAAAATAACAGCTATGTCATGTGCTGTCAAATATGTCGACATCTCAACCTACAAGAACTCCACTTTGAACTTGAGAAAACGCCTTGCGGTAAGTTGTATATGTGTTTTGGCTGTGGATAGACTAACGTTAACCCTGTTATAACTTCATAAATAACTGTCAAATGTACATTGCTTTGGAGTAATTTATTGTCAACTGCAGCTTCACAGACAGACAGACACACACACACACACACACATAGTCAGTGAACAGCAAAGCACAGTCACTATGGTGGAGAGAAAGTAAAGTGAAATTCAGTGAATAAAATAATTTATAAAAAAAGTTTGTTTTTTTTTTTGTTAGGCACTGAGCATGTTTTTTCAAATATCTATCATCAATTATGTCTTTACAAAGATAAAAAAGTAGTGGCTGAATTTGCCTTATGACCATGAGCTGTGCTCACAGTACACAGTCTCTGAGCCTGTTGTTGAGCAGATAAACTGGTAGCCCAAAGCACACAGCCCCTGAGATTATTGTTCAGTAGCTAGCTTACTCAGCAGCCCAAAGCACACAGCTCCTGAGCCACAGAACAGAGTGGCAGCCACCTCTTTCAGTGGCTGAGGTTAGTACAAAGCACATAGCCCCTGAGCTAAGATAACCCAGTAAGCACAAAGCACACCGACAGCAACTGTTGCTATGGGAGTGGCATTTACTACAGTTGATTATTCATGTTTTTATGAGACTAAATAATAATAATAATAATAATAATAATAATAATATTATTAATATTAATATTATTATTAATAATAATAATAGACCACTTTTATTGAGTGATGTGGCAGTCAGTGTCAGGCAGTGCTCATTCAAGTGTTTAAGGAGTAAATTCTAAAGGGCGGTGGTGGGATTATTTGGGTTAGATGCCTTTAAAATGTAGCTTGCTCTTGCTGGTCAAAGCTGTCAAGGGAAATTTTAGTTCATGAAATGGAGCTACTTGAACATGAGAACATGACAGCTGCGAAGACAATGCAGTCTGCTTATGAATCCTTTTATAAACACAGTGACGTCATCGGAGAGGCGCTGAGTGGCGCTCGGACGCTCACTTCAAAACAAAATTTAGACAGAAAATTGTCTGTGAAACTCCCAGCTTACAGTCAAGTGTTAGTTGAGTCACTGTTATTGATCAAAAACCCTGTTGGTGCTATCACTTCTTCTACCTCATTAGAGGTCTTCTCAGGATCATGGCAGCACGTTCAGGCTGTGCTGGATTGACACTTTCCTCTGACTTTGTTAGCTTTGTGGCACCTGTTAAAGCAGAGTTATTTCATCCTTCACTCTTACTGGTATGGTACATGTAGTTCAGTGATCCTGCATAGCCGCGAGATAGAAATTTATTCAGTCAGGTGTCGGAGGGTTCAACTTGGTGAACGTGAAAAGTCATTATCAATGGAGCACAGATAAGAGGATTAAAGGCCAGGGGGTGCAAACCTTTCTTGAGCAAAATTAGAAAAGCACATGACCATATATGCAGAGGAGGAGCATAATTTACAAAAACAAGGTAACACATGTACAATTTACAAAGAGTTTTAAAATAATTACAATTTGTTAAAATAGACCTGAATATACACAGCATACTTGATATTGTTCTGTTTCCCTTTTGTGCAGCAAAAACAGCTCTGACCTTTCAAAACATGGTCGTAAGACCTCAAGGGGTGTCCTGTCGTGTCTGGCAAGAGGACGTTTGTTGTGGATCCTGAGGGTCCTGTATGCCGTGGCGAAGGTGCCATGGATCCAATTTGTTCCAGCATATCCGGCAGATGTGTGATCGGATTGGGATCTGGGGAAATTCGGAGGCCCAGTCAACACCTTGGGTCATTAGTGCGTTGCTCAAGTCATTCCTGAATAGCATTGACATGATGGGAGGGCCACTGCCATCAGAGAGTGCTGCTGCCATGAGGAGGTGAACTTGGTCCATAACAGTGTTTAGATGGGTGGTCTGAGTGGCATCCACATGAATGGATGCTAGGACCAAAGGTTTTAAGTGTTGGTTTAAGCATGGATGTTTTTACTTGTTTATTAATCAAATGTTCAGACGAGGTTGTTGCATGTCTTAGAAGTTACCTGGCTAATTGTGCAATCCTGAGTGGTGCAATATCTCCACCAAGACCATTGTTTTGTATACAATGTCCATCAGTCAGACACCTGCCTTCCAGACACCGACAGTCCTGTAATTCCTTGTAAATGTACATATTATTATATATTTACAAAGTACTTTGAGATACTTTACAAGCTGCTGTAGACTTCCCCATCGGGCAATGGAAGTAGATGTAGATCCTCCTGCCACAGCTGAACTGAATACTACGCTGAACATCAGTACTCCATGCTGATATTGGATTTAGGCTCTGAGGAGCCTAAATCCAACATCATTTCTCCTCTTCACCACAGACGGATGTTGGCAAACACTATATCCACAGCCACAGGATGATGATGTGGGGCCTTCAGAGATATACATCTTGAATATCAAGTATGACAATATGAATTATTGCTGTGTTCCACATAAAAACGTGCATGTCCTTTTCCTTTAACACAGCTGCCTAAAACAATGAGGAGAAGGCTCCATTGACCTCCACAGCATAAATGAGCGCAGCACAATGTTGTTTGTGGGTGTCATTGTCCATGTGTACATGTGACATAGTGTACTGCCTCAAACTTAACAGTATATCAGTTGTTCCTCTGTGTAGCTTTCAGTTAAGGAGCTACAGATGGTTCATATAGGAAAGCTTATTGCAAAATGCGATCCTGAAATGGACCAAATGAAACAAAAAAAAAATAAGAACATTGATTAATGATGTTGTTACTTAACAGTTGGCAAATTATTTTAAAAATATATATACATATTGTACAATATTAAAACATTTTGCGGAAGAAAAGTGAAGTAAAAATGAAAATAAAATGAAAATAGATGTTTGTTTGAAGATAATAAAGATTACTTCAAAATTGATTTAAAAAATAACCCAGGACGAGGTCAAAAAAGAATAAAAAAAGAATAATTGTATTTAAAGACAACTTTACAACACAACTAAAAAAATTAAAAAAATTGTCTTTAATTTGACAGGGGACTGATGGGAGGTAATGGTGGATTAATTGGAAAACGGTCCTGATATATTGCATCTGAGCGCTCTTTCATCTCAGCCATCAATGAGATGGAAAGGAAGGTCTTCGTCAGGGTCGTTAAACTGTGCAGCAGGGTGCCACTCTCCTCTAATTGTAGAAATATTAAGTAGCATGATACTCACCATGTGTGCCACATGCCCTCTTCGGGGTCCAGGCTTTAATAATGCCAGTGGACCTCTCAACCCAGTCCTGCTGTGAGGCAGTTAATAGCGTCGCCTTGGTCCAGTGTAAATGTTTCAGTGTAAGGCATACATCTCTAATGGCCTGACAAATGGTTGCCAAATGTGTTCTGTAAGTAAGTTCAGCAAGTTCACTCAGTGGTTGCGATGTTTTAGAGAAAGCTGCTCTCAAAGAACCATAATATCTCTTCAGAAGACACTGCTGATCCACAATGTTTGATGTGTCAGTACTTTTAACCTTTCTCTGAATAAGCAGAGCCTCCATATTAATGATATCACTCCAAAAGGATGCCATGTCTGTCGCCCAACTGATCCTGCTACACGCTCAGAGACAACGACTACATGTATATGTCTGAGGCTGGGTCGCTCTTAATGAGAAGAAACAGCAGAATGGAGACGGATTACTTTTTCAAGCAGCAACAACTTAACTCTTGACAGAAGAAGTGGTAGATAATCCATCCTGAAATGTGAATCCCACCATGTGAGAAGTATCACTTAACAGCGGTCACAAATCTGTCTCATTGACACGAACACCTGTGATTAAAAAAAAGATAACATTTAGCAAAACATTTGCAAATTGCCTTTTGTCTATTTCAGATAAAAAACAAAAAACTATTTAAATGAAAATGCAGACATTATTACAAAAATACAAGTACTAGCAGCATTATAAGTTTGAACCCGACAACGTTACAGCACTTATACATTTGACAGTTGTATGAATGACCATTCTTGTGTTAACTCCGTGAGACTGAACTAGACTAGTCATGAGCTAAAAGGGCTTTGACTGAAGTAAACTTGAGGAACACTGCAGAGAAGAATTCATATGCTGATCACAATATGAAACATGTACATGTGTGTATAATTAACTGTGTAAACACTGTACATATAGTGAATTAACTTACAGATATGAATTGAATTTACTTCAAGAACTTCATGTCTACGCTGTTTAAGCACACAAAATATAACTACAAAATATACAAATTAAATATCAATACCACCTAAATAATAAAACATATGCATTTCAGTATGGCTTCTGTATCCATAAAAACGTTTTAATAAAATAGTATCTCATTAAATGATTAAAAAGTGCTTGGCTCAATATGTGTAATTACATTGCGAGTGTTGGTCTGACAGTGTCCTCAGTTTAGGAGAAGATAAATGCACGCTGGGCTCCACTCACAATTTTTTATTTTTTTTTATTTTCAATTTATTTCCGAAAGCTGAGTAAGAGACAAATAAGAGTGCTCTACATCAAGACTTTTGGTTCTGTTCCTACCCATGTAAATCAATCATTCTAAAGCTCACTGTCTGTTCTAGGTAAGGCAATATAATGCACTACTAATAACAGCAATGATAACAGTAATAATAATGACAAACCTGAGTGCTCTTATGAAAGAACACCAGAAGGACTGCATTGCCCAGCTTGTCTGAGAGCATCCCCAGTGTAAGCTGGAGATAGTTGCTGGGAAACGCTTGCATCTGCTGCTCGACTGTCACCACAATCTGGCCTCCGATAAAGTGTTTTGATGGATGGATGGTTAAATAAGCAGTGTGGTGATGGGTGGGAAAAACTGAGCGCCGAGCAGGAGCCCGGCGATGCATGACGAAACCCCATGTACTGTACATCACATTTTTGGTAGTGCAAATAGAAAGTTGTGTGATTTAAAATGTATAACCCCCCCCAAAAAAAGGTAGTATTACAGATCACTGAAGCAAAATAAAAAATCCCCCCAAAAACCTGAGATGGGTGTGGATACATGACTCATGGAGACCTGGAGACACTGCTGCTATCATGCCAGATTTGGACAACATCTGAGATATCACACAGGCCAACAGTGATTAGCAACTCAAAATGTGATGTCTGTTTCTGACTGTATGTTGTTCCTATACATGTTTCACTCCCAACTCATCAAATACGGCAGCTTGGTGAGTGGCCTTCAGCTTGAAACTATGACTACTATTATGTCTAGTTTGTCAGTATTGAATGTGAAACTTCGGTGGTCATGTTAGCAATGATGCGCAAAAGTAATGAACCCTGGTCTTGCAACGATAAGTCCAGTGTATGACCATCAAACTACCCTGCTTGGACTTGATACCAAAAAAAAATACCAAAGAAACCCTTTAATGGTATATTTATTTGTATTTCCCCAATGTAATTGGTGTTTGATTCATCACAGACCATAATGAAACTCATAATGAACTGTTCTGAGCCATAGTAAATGTTTTTACCTACAAGCGTTTTGGGAAAAAAAAAAAAATGTAATACAACAACATTTCTCATTTGTTCACAAGTCGAGATCAAATCTGTGTGTACGGATATTTCATCACTGAGGCCCATTGTACACTGGTTGAAATGTTGGTGGCACAATAAAACCAGTGGTGTGAAACCTCAGTGCCGCAGACTGCTGAAAGAGAAGTGCAGAAAATGCATGCAGCGAGAGTTCCAGCATTGAGACGCAGACAGATATAAGAAGTGATGGAGGCAGCTGTGTGATCACATTGTGCGAAACATAAAGAAATAGGAAGGCGTTCGGAGTGGTGCCACCGTGGAGAATGCTGCGCAACCAGTCATCCAGCAACTGGAGGAAAGGTTATCTGACTTTATTAAGCATCAGGCAACACAATCAAATTTCATGGCGTGGTTTATTCAGTGTCACCAGTCCATGAAAATGGCTGCAACAAAACAATGTTAGTGTTCCTTTTTATATGCTGATTGTACATGCAGCCTCCAGCCGTGGAGAAAGAGGAGCTATATGGGGAGTAACAGCGGGAGCGTTGGCAGACTCTGCTGCCATCCAACCAGACACCTCTCTATCATCACCTCCACCTTCCCCGCCATACATCTCCTCATGCGTCTTATTCTCCTCGAGGGAAAAGAAGAAAATTAAAGGCGCCTGATGAGGCCCATTGTTGAGCGAGAATTTCCCCTCTGATCTCCTGGATCTGGGAGGAAAATGCTGCACAATATGTGCATCATTTGCAATTACCAGCACCCTATCCTCAAAGCAAATGACACTTAATGATAGCAGTCTGTATGAGGGACATAAAGGTGCTCATGAGCAAAATAAAATGCAGAGGAAACATCAACGTCTTGATGTGATTTTTTTTCTTTATTTATATATTTATTATCTTCATTATTTGCGGCAGGATGAAGCAAATAAGCAAAAAGCAAAGATCTTGTGTAATATACAAAAAAATGTGTATACAGCAATTATATGTTTCAGGCAGTGTTTATGTAGGGCAACGTGAACATGTCTGTGTTTGGAAACACAGCAGCTTTGTTTGTGCACAACAGAATGAACAGATGATGTTTGAAACTGCAGCTTCTGGTTTACCGCCGCGAAAAAAATACCACCGGGTGGATCACGAGAGATGATTCATGAATGCGAAAGCCATTCAGTTATTGAAATCACGAAAATCCACTTGAGAACAATATTGCATCATGCGCCACAACATATCAGCGGCTCGTAACAGAAATAAAGCCATCATGTGGCATTTGTGACAAACGCACGTCACATCAGAGGAGAGGAAAACTCCACCACAGCACAGGCTGTCTGGTAAATCTTTTATTAGGAGAGAAAATTGCGACTCCGTCAAGATAAAGTCCTTCAGCTGCTCCTGATCACAACAGGATAGTCACGTTGCTCTCTCTGTTATAAGACCTTCATATAGCCTGATAGCAGACGTCTCCCGACAGGCCGTGGTGTCCCCAACACTGGTGCCACATCTGGCCAGCTGTCCATGACAATGTTTGTACTGTCAAGCAATATGAAACACACAAAAAAGAGAGTAGTAAAAGGAGCAGCTTGTTATAAGGAACAAAAACATGTCATAATTCAGATGTCAATCACTAGCTTAGCCTAGCTAGCTTATGAGGACCGAATGGGTTGGAGTTACAAGCCCTCCATGGAAAGTGGTCACTTTAGTACAATGACAACGGGAGGTTGTGTGACAGTATCCATAACAACTATTTCCCAGATGAAGAATGAACCCTCATGCTTTATTAGAAGTAAAAACCAACAAAAAAACAGGTAAAGGGGAAATATAACAGTCTATTGCAAGACATTCAATATTTCATTCGAACATTATGGAGCCATTTGTCACTTTCAGAGTAAACTATCTTTCAATCATGACACCAGAACTCAAACTACACCCACAGTATTTTGACGCATAAGTGTTAAATAACTTCAGTGCAATGCTTGAAGGTCAGTAAAAGCAGCACTTCACTCGCAAACCCACCTTCTGTCAGATTTTTCAGCACCTTGGTTTGTTCCGAGGAAAAGAAAATCACAGGAGGAGAGGAGAGGAGAGGAGAGGAGGACGAGGAGGCGGAAGAGGGCGACGTTGCTTCAGATTATCAAACAACAACATGCAGGTTAATACAGGCATCCATTCAATGCGAATACAATAAAGCGTTGACTGCGGTGCCGTGCGAAAAAATGCTACAACAGACTGTGTGAAATCTGTGAAGGTCAGCTGTAAACAACTAATTAATAAGCGAATGGCTCCTCATCAGAGGAGTGGGAATCAAACACACCTCCACAGCCAGTTATTGTTCTCGCTCATCACTACATGATAACTGTGTCTTGCACCTCCCACCCATCAGTGCAAATGAAAAAACAGTTTGATGAGTTGTGCGCTGGTGCTTTACAGCTTGGAGTCTCCGGCGTTTGCAGTAAATCGCTCCTTTGCAGTGTGGATTGTTCAAAAGTCCAAAGGCTCATGTTTTGACCTGCTTCGGCTGGAGACGTCCCAACCATTTCAGCTTTTCAGTATTTGTTGCCACAAGCGTGGATGGAAATGGTCCCGAAGTCTCTGTTAAGATATCCAGTGGTGTCACTCTTACAAATATTGAAACGCAATGGCCCCTCCACCTACCGGAATGACAGTCAGGTCATAAGCACGTAATGGGAATGTGATTGATCGGAGAGTCGGAGCAGCGAATGCGGTGTTGCATGAGCTTCACCGCACGGTTGTGACGAAAAAGGGAGCTGAGCCGGAAGGCAAAGCTCTCGATCTTCCGGTCAATCTTCGTTCCTACCCTCACCTATGGTCATGAGCGATGGGTCATGACCGAAAGAATGAGATCGCGGGTACAAGCGGCTCAAATGGGTTTTCTCCGCAGGGTGGCTGGGGTCTGCCATCCGGGAGGGACTCGGAGTAGAGCCGCTGCTCCTCTGCGTAGAAGGGAGCCAGTTGAGGTGGTTCGGGCATCTGGCGAGGACGCCACCAAGGCGCCTTCCTAAGGAGGTGTTCCTGGCACGTCCGACTGGGAGGAGACCTAGGGGTAGACCCAGGACCAGGTGGAGGGATTATATCTCTTCTCTGGCCTGGGAGCGCCTTGGGATTCCCCAATCAGAGTTAGCGGACGTGGCCCGGGAAAGGAAAGTCTGGGGCTCGCTGCTGAAGCTGCTGCCCTGGCGACCCGCCTATGGATAAGCGGTTGACAATGAATGAATGAATGAATATAACACATGTTGTAGAAATGTCAATATTGTATTATGCACAAGTACGTATGTCAATGTATCTGTGGTTTTTAGAAATATCAGCTGCCACCATGTTATCCTGGTGAGTGGGCTGGTAAGATAAATAACTACTGGAAGTGACTCATTTCACACCCCTGCATATGTTGCTTTCATGATATATTCAATGGAAACATCGACCAACTTCAATACTTTAGTTTTGCATTTCAGACATTATTTAAGGTGTGTAAGATTGTGTAAGATTTAGAGGCCTCAAGTGGTGAGCAACCAACGACAGTCGACTGGACTTGACTGAGCCCTTTGAATCCAAACTTTGAACATGTTTTTTCACCTTAACTCTTAATTAGTCCTTATTCTTCGATTAGCTCAGCTCGTAGCCTCTGGCAGCTGTTACTATTACCTCCTCTGGTGGGTCGGGCTCAGTCTCAATGAATCTCTGAACCTCAGTGTTAATGGTCCATGTTTGTCTTGCCGGTGAGAATCCAACAATCGGTTAACTTCTGATAAACACACTAGCTTTCTCTTCCTTCTCCTCTCTGCTGGGCCACTGGCAGCCCGTGAACCTCTGTCTGTCTCTCTCCCGGCGGTCAATGCCTCACCCTCACATACAGTATGTGCCCCATCTGGTTCGTCAGACATGCCCCTGGGGCCCTCCTCATGGATCACCGCTCACCTCACTTTTTCTATCGCAATCTGTGTACTAGTTAATTACTTTGTGTTGTCCGTCGCCATGGCAGAGACAAGGTCATGTGGCTTGTGCACCATTTGCGGACACCTCAACGTGCGACGTCGTGCTCCTGGATCCACATATTTTACGTATATATTTAACAATCTAGTTTTTTTGTGATTGTATTCAGTATAATTTTTGATTTTGTTGGCCTGTGCTGCACAGGTGACATCTGGTAGAGGGATCCGTTCTCTGTTGCCCCTCCTGAGGTTTGTTCCCTTTTTTCCCCAGGCTACACAGAGTTATTTTCCCGGCGGGGTTCATCCTTACTTACCTGATTCCTTGAGCGCACTATAACAAAATCACAATGATTCTAGCCGTTATATTCTATTTCTGCCATTCGATCCTCCTAAATCCTTCACATCGGACCTTTAAGCGTCACATTGTTGTTGCGTTCCCTATTATATGTGGATGAGCACATTTGTAATCATTGGCCGCAGGCATCTACATGTATTTGTGTTAGCTTTGTTCACAGTTTGTAAAGCAGTCAGCCAATAACCTAACAACCTGAACAGAGCCTTTCATTAAGATGGTTGTGAATATTCCACCTATTCTTCACCGCCAGCTGGTCAGACCTCCAAACCAGACACGCAGACTGCGACAGCTCCTATAATATTATATAACCGTATTGGAAAAAAACATCATAAACTGACTTTAGTTACAACAACATATAATACATTCTGGTTTGATAGACTAAGAATGTTGTTTGATAAAGTCACAAGGCATGAGTACTGAAGGTAAAGGAGGAATATTCAGCTGCGAATATGTGAAAAGCCAAAGGATACTTCCACGATTCAACAGCACGCGTCGAGACGTGTATCTCCGCAAGGATATAAAGGATTAGCTCGGCTTTAATGGACTTGTCTCTGTGTTTGTGTCCATAATTAATAATTCCACGGGCAGGTTTTAGTTTAGTGTCTGCAGGCTACATTAACTCTGACTGCACCAAACACTCCATTTGGACCTCCCCGCATCCATAATTTACTCATTTCTCCTACAGACCGTTCTTGTGTTGCCTCGGGCACTAATATCGCTCACAGGTGTCTGTCTGTGTGCACGCTCGCACATTAGCCCACACAGATGCACATGCTCTGGCTCCAAGCCCCATTTTGGGAAGTTTGTAATGTCCTTGTTTTTCTCTCTTGACTCTGTTATTTCTGCCGCTTACCTCTGTGAAGCACTCTGTGACAAATGGGTTAAAGTTTTTACGTCCGCCCCTTTCCGCCACCTCATTCGGAACTTTCGAAACATTATGAGCCAAACTTCACTTCACACATGGCGCGGACAAAGAAAAAGAAACGGGGATCAAGGGAGAGAGAATGTCGGTGACTTTTGATGCGTTCAGTCGATTTATTGAGATCATTAAACTCTTTAATGTAATTGCAACAAAACAACAGAAAGATATTTACTGGGCCGAACAGCCTGGTCACCAAAATAAAGTGTTGGCAGCTAACGTTTCTGCTAACCACTGATACGTTCATACATATATACGTGTCATAGGATATTCACATATATTTGCATAGCGACTGGTTGTATCTCAGGAGGTAGAACATGTCGTCTAGTAATCAGAATGTCGCTGGTTCGAATCCCCGGCTCTCGCAGCTGCATGTCGAAGTGTCTTTGAGCGAGATACTGAACCTCAAATTAGTTGACGCCTTGCATGGCAGCCTCCGCCATCAGTGTGAATGTTACAATTGTTATAAAGTGCTTTGAGCGGTCAGGAGACTGGAAAAGCACTCTAAAAATACAGTTATATCCACCTATCTACATATCGTGTTCACATTACATGTTAAGCAAGAAGGCTGCCAAGTCAGTGATTTGGTTTGTGGCAAATTTTAAGCCAGAGCATGATCAATCGAAGTCTAGCTTTTTACTTCTAGCGCTTTAATTTTTGCTTTAAAAACACATCTGTGGAGATTATCTTGCTGAACAAAATGTGTAAGTATCATAAATTTGTGTTTGCCAAAGATTTTGTTTTCTGCAAGAATCTGAAATCCCTTTGGCTTTTCGTCAAGGGAACCAGGGAGTTGCTAACATCTGGGTCGGCCTACAGAAATGCATCATCCCTACACCACTCTGTTTCACAGCTTTAAATCCATCATCTTGTTTCTGTCAGTGCTGTATTGTTTTGTTTTTCTTCATACAGGAGCAGGACACGTATTGAAAGCGCTCCTTCACTGTGGATCCAAGGCAACCCCCACCTGCATCAGAACAAAAAGAGGTTCCACGCCACATCTGCATCCCTGCACGGACTATCTTGTTGCAGCCATCCAATACAAGAGTAAACAAAGTTTAATTCACAGTCTCCATTAGTAAACAAGGCAACCTGGATGCCATCTGGCTCCCTACTTTACACTAGCTAGAACATTTCTATCAGTCAACTCCCAGGCAGGGAAATGAATCACTGGTTACATCAGTTGAGCAGATGCCAATGAGCACTAAGCCTACAGATATCCTGTAGTGGCAAATCAGCAACAACAAGCAGCAGCAGGAGGCTACATACATCGGACAAGAGCGACAAATAATAGGATTTGCTGCAGGGGGCAAATCATATTCAGATGACAGTACAATTACACACAGCCTTTACAGAGTATACACAATTCAAGCAGAGCCACAAACACAAGGTAAGGCAGCTGCCTTGAACTAGACGGAAGATTGGAGTAGAGGAAATAGTGACATAAATTACAGCAGAATTAGGGAAGAATAAAAAGTGAAAAAAAAAATGTTCTATGTTTTTTAATAGAACAAACAGCAATGCAATACCCTTATCCCCTTGAAATGGCTTCTTAGAGATCGCGGTTGTAACATGCAGCTAGCCAAACTTTCGTGGTACCCAACTGCAAGCACAGTTGGCACTAAAGTTTGATACTTCTTTATTATTTACATGTACAAAAGGTTTCCTCTTCTAGGCTCTGCAGTACAAAAAGAAAAATAAGCTGGATTTATGGCTTTTTCTGATATTGTATGAGATGCTGTAGTGAGGATGGACTGGATCAAGAGGTCGGGGTTGCAATGTATAATTTGTATTTCAGAGCATTCTTCGATTTTGTCTCTCCAAAAGCAACATGTTCACTGCGGTCAAACAGCTGCTTGCCCTCCTGCTCACCACGCACAAAGGGAGGCACACGCCTGTATAAAAAAGCTCATACACTGTATCTATATGCATTGTTCACTCAGTGGCCCAGCAAGGCATTAAAAAGCCATTATTCTCGCTTAAGAATGGTAACTGCAGGAAGCATAATTAATTGTCAAAAAATGTGTTAAGGATATGTATTTATTATAGTTAATCAAGAAAAAAAGCATCATGAAGGTTTAATAATCACACTACGGCTAATTCAGTTAAAGCTGCTACAAGGAACTTCCATTTGCTGTTGATTCTGACGGCCCCTTTGGACAAAAGATGACAAGG
>CAEMYA010000179.1:732957-755988 GCA_903131615.1 Diplodus sargus | reverse complement strand
TTTTTTTTACAGAGTCACACCCACATTGTGCGCTCGCATGCTCACGCATTCAAATGTGAGTCCGGAACGGTCGTGTGGTTGTAAAGTGGGAAAAAGAAAAAACAGCATCTGTGTGAAACAATGAGGTCGGGTTGAATATGAAAATTAATTGAAGAGTTGGTGGAGGTGACATCATGTAGTCGTGGGAAGGGGAAGGTGAGAGAAGTACAGAGAGAGCATGAATATAACTTTATATTCTTAATAAAATCTCTGGTGCAACAGTTTATAGAACAGTTCTGGGCGGTCTTCCTTTTTCCATGATTAAAGGATCATTCCGGTTTATTATGTCTTTTTCATTTTAATTGCATTTGTAATCACTGAAATCTCTGTGTAGGGATATTTCACTGCAACAAAGTCCAAAGAGGCAAGAACAAGCAGCCAGACACATTTTTTTAATGAGCCAACAGTTTATTTGAAAGTTAAATTGAAAGTGGGTGCACCAAAGTGTTCGTAATAAACCTTCATGGCACAGGAAAACTTTTCACAATGTCCCAATTCCATAAGACTTACTTATTTTAAGCATGTTTTGAGCGGCGGGGGGGAGAGGTAAGCTGAGCCAGTGGGCAACGTGAGCCAAGCCATTTATCTGGATAGCTATTACCCTAAGCAGTACCGTAAATTAAGAAGGTGTACTTCACATTACTCAATTCATGTTGGACTGAAGCACATGGGGACAGTGGCAAACTGTCTATGAAAGTGTATTTTTCCAGTAAGTGGTTTGGGGGAAATAGTGACACTGTACACATACACAACTGTGTTACTCATTAATTTTCCCATTCATTCTTTTAAGTCTTTTAACTAATTTGATTATTCTTTAATGAAAATATTGATCTGAGTTTATTGAGTTTATAAAATCGGAGGCGAAGCGGAGGGTAGAAGGAGATGTGCAGTGAGTTCAGTTACCAGTGGTAGACGCTGCACATCGTACTCTTATCATCCTTTATGTTGCTCGCATAATAAATTCTCACAGTTAGCATCTGAGCTTTAATTTATGGCCTAATGTTGTCATCAAGGGGCGAGGGGTCGGCGCTGGCCTCTGCCATCAATCTGATAGCCTGCAGGTAATGGCCAAGTTGCATATTGTCACAATTCCAATACATTATTTACTATGAGACATTAAATAGTAATGCGTATTAATAAACAGGCCCAAGGCCAGAGGGCATAACCGCCTTCAGTTTAGTCGTATTTCTCCTTGCTTTCATCAAGGAGACACTTCATAATAAATGTATGGCCAAATCAACACTCAGGGGCCGTTTCTCTTGCCAACACTGCTTTTGTGAAATATGGTTGGCCACTGTAAACGTTTTTAATACTGAGTAATTATTTCATTATTTCTTTGACTCATCCAGTAGTTTTTTTAAAAATATACGATTGCCAATTTCAATCCCTGCTGAACAGATTTTTCTAAAATTTGCCATGTCCTACTACTGTCCTTATTATCCTTATTATAGTGGTACCGTCAGTTTCTGTCAATTGACATTAATTCCATTCTCTCACTCTTCAATCACATTTACCACTCTACCTCTGGTACTTCATTTTAATAACCTGAGGTGAATGGGGATGGTGGTGGAGTAACAGGCAAAAAGGCTAACAAGCCAGTGATCACAGTGTGAGACTCTGATTGGTAGCTCATCTATGGCACACCAATGGATTTTTTTGAAGGAGACCTTGACATACCTCAAACCATGTTTGTGTGTTCAAAATGAAAACAGGATCTTTTCATAACCCTTGTGCATCATAGTCCAAGGTTGACATGTGTACAAACGTGGCATATCACATTCACATAATATGCTTGTTAGCCACCAGTCGGCAGTCGGGACATTGAGGGGGTGGCGGTGGCGTTACTACAGGAAAACAAGGCTGCCAGATGGCCGACCGGAATGCGAGTCCCACCACTGGATGCTTTCAAGCACACCTGGAGACATGTCGCGACCAAAACAAGGAAGTGGGACCATCTCCATCCATGAGCATGGGTAACAAAACAGGTATTCTAAGTGACACCATAGTGTTTTCCTAAACCTAACCAAGTGGCTTTTGTGCCTCAACCTAAACAGAGCATTTGCTTAGCATTGTGACAGAGGAGAAACAGAACATGAAACCTAAACAAACATTGTAACAGAATGAAAGTTGCACTTTTAACTTGTGATTTAGCAGAACATACTTGCCAAACATTTACTCATTTACTGTTTTTTTTTGCCTGAATCTAACCAAATCATAAGCACATGCCGTCATAACATAAAATAAAATAAAATAATAATAATTCAACCTACAAAAATGTAGTGTTGCGATACAGAGAAATTTTACTTTTCAACAGGCGAGTTTAACTGGTCAAATTGTAGTTGTCATCTAAAAAGGAGATTGAACAAAACTGCATGTAATTTGGGCCCCAGCCAGCAGAAATCTAATAAAAGAAAAATAATCAGACTAACTAACAACTCATTCCATCCAGTGTTGCAGCTGTAACATTACCTTGGCTTCAGTTTGTTACTGAAACAGCAATTCTGGTAACACACCTCAGCATGGTATCTATCTTAATATTAATATCCAAAGCCTTTAAATGCTGCTGGGATCAATAGTGACTCTTTACAAACCCATACTCATTTGCTCAAACCCATAGCACTTTATTTGAAATTCTCCAGGGAATCCCTAACCTTCCAAAGGTACAATTTTAAAAAACACAGAACTTTGGAAAAATGTGTATAAAAATTGAACGCCTTGATGCAAGAGTACACTCCTCTGGAGTCTTGCTGGACTCAGTCAATATAAGCACCAAGGCAGTTCACTGAAGTGTTACCAAACCATAATGCATTATGTACTGTATATAAGACCAATGTACACTTTCTATTTTTTAAGCAACCATGAGGGAAAAAATGGAAACTTTAAGATTTTAATTACTTCTTGAGCTAAAAGCACTCTCTCTCCTGCACTCACCAGCCTCTAAATCACATGCCTCGAGCAAGTGAGCCGGCTGAAAATCCCCTGTGTTCCTTGGATCAATAATAAAATAATGAAATAGACCATATAAAACATCATTGGGCTTCGCCACCCTTTTCATCACATTTGAAATTCAATAAAGATGAATTGTTTCTGGAACTTCTACATTAATATGCATTCGAGCAAATTAGGGATAAGAATACAATTTTGGGTTATTTGCTATTTTCATTGGCAAATCTAGTATAAATATTGTTCTCTGGCTTGGAACAGCCTTAAATTAACTGAAGAATGCATTCTTATGGGAAGCATAACATGATGACTGGAATGAGGGAAAATCAATCAAATACCTTTTATACGCATTTCACAATAGCACAAAAACATTCATCATTAAAACGAGATGGTGGAGTGTAAAACAAACAGATAAACAGATGCTTTCTCCCTCGAATAAGAAAAAACATATGTGGCCTTGTTACCCTCTACTTTATGTCATTTTTATGCCGGTCAAGTGCTGTAAGTGCTCCCACATCTGCTCCAGTTTATATAAGATGCAGATGCATCATCTGCTGAGGGTGAGCCCCCCGTGGCTCAGTTAAGTCCTCTCATCATTGATTCATGCTCTCGGGGAAGTCTGACAAATCTCAAACCTTGCTTCTGTAAGAGGACCTTATGGATCTGTCCATGTGGGGAGGAGTGGTGTCCCGGGCTCACACAGCGGAAGTTTGTGGAAGATTAAGTCTGTGCATGAGGGCTCAGTCTTGCATAGTGATTGTGTCTGTGTAAAGAGACAAGAACACACACGTGTCAGAACTTGTATTATGCAGTACATTCCTCGGGGGGATTTATTTTTATTTTTTTTCCATTTGTGCAAACCAAACAACAGAACAGATTCCTGCAAAAAACAAACACAGACACATGTCCCACAATACAGCGAGCCAAGAAAAAATTAATTAAAAATGAAAAAAAAAAAAGAGGTAACACTTCACAATAAGGTACACAAATATAAAAAGTTACAGAGGAGCATGAAACGACTTGATAGTCAATGCATCGGTAAGGAGTCATTCCGGAATAACTAGCAGTATTTTCAAGTATTTTCAACATCATACTGACTAGTTGCCCACTTGACTAGTAAAATACAAATTACTTAATCATTAGCTACTGTTTCTGTGTGCCTTCAAGTGATTCATTCCTTACTTGCTCCTCAGCATCTACTCACATTTTTGTGTACCTTATTGTAAAGTGTTTCCAAAGAGCTTACAAATATTGGTGTCTTGGTGATCCAAATGGTCGGGACGTTAACCAAATTGCTCGGCACAACTGTCTGTTTCATGAACGCAACAAAAACACGATACGATATGTATCCACTATAATGGATTCTGCCTTTTCCTCAACCGTTTCTGGGGCCCCATTTCTCCAAATTTACAGCCTACAGACCACAGTCTTTAATGTTACGTAATTGCATTCATTTTTCACACTGCATGCTTGCAACCCGAGCAGGTGCACACAAGAGTAAATGTATTCACAGTCAACAATAACAATAATTTGTGAAATTTGTGACTCAACTGGTAACAGCAAAACAGTGTAAAAACACTATATTTCTGCGCTTTTAGGTTTCTCTAGCAGTGCTCTCAATCCTAATTTCCTTCTCATTTGTAATGAAAACACCATTTTATAACAAACAAATGCATTGGAATGTGTTTTTTGGCTCTCCTTGGCCCACGGAAGTATTAAGTATTTGGAGAGAAGATGTAGTAAAAAATCTCTACAGGCGAAAAAGGTGTGCTAGAAGAAATAGCAGCAGAGCCAATTGGTAACACACCGCTCAGCGAGTGAAATACTGAAAGGACGAAAAATCCATGTACATGTACAAAGCAAGAGAGTGAGTGAGTCAGGACCCTCGATGATTCTGAAAAAGGGTCAAGGAACGTGTCAGGTCAGAAGTTGTTTAATTCCAGCGACGGAAAACAGGCATGTGTGCTTCCGTTCTCTACCTCTCGCGGTGCCGCCGCTTGAAATATGTAATAAAAAATTTTGTTCAAAAAACCCTGCAGGGACATAGCTGAAATGTATTTATCAATCTGCCCTTGAATAATTTCCGTCCTCTTTCTTTAGCCTCCGTTTCGAACTACTTCCCCGAGGTCTCCTGAGTACAAATCCTGAGCTGTATACCAAGGCATTGTGAAGAAGCGAAATATGTCAGAGGCCGGCGTTCAGTTGGAGCTGAATTCAGATTGACAGCGAGGAAGCCGCAGCTGAGGTTATAGAGGTTATCGAGAGGGTTCAGTTCCTGTGGAGATGCTAACTGTTGATGCGTAGCTGCAGTGGCAGCGCAGGTGAGTGCGTCTGGGTGCTCTGTGGAGTGTGACGCACCTTGCTCCTGAGGCGATTCAGGGAAGATAGGGGGGGGGTCAAGATGGAGTAGCGTCGCCTTCTGGCTTGTCACACACTGCTGCGCACAGTCAGCGTGAGAGTCTCTACATGTATGGTCCATTTATAGAGTTAAAGTGTTTGCACTGCCTGAATTATTCATTGTTTTGCCCGACGCACACAAACAGCACTTCAAACGTAAAAAAAAAAAGGAAAAACACATGCTCGCATCTGAGATTGAAAAACTTTAATCACGGTACAGAAATGGCGTCCTCTGCCTTCATCTTTGTTGGGCTGCGTTGCATCATGTTGTGCAACGTCCCTCTTGCGGTTACTAGCTCGCTAAAAAAGCGGCTCCTCCTGCCACACAGTCGCCTGGATGAGACTTTATTGTGACAGTGAGTGGAGGTCCCCAGTGACTTCCTGTCCACTGATGTGTTTGCCGCAAGTATCATGAGTAACGGCGCTCAATTTCCATGTTTTGACATAAGAGGGGACACTTGATAAATAGTTTGAGGACCTGAGCACATAAATGGGGCATAAATAATGCATAAATTAAGTGCCATTTTATGGAGAGATGTCGGTGCGTTTCTCCAATAACGGGAAGATTAATGACCTGACTGTGGAGGGGGGAAATACTGCATAGGAGCGCGGCAGAAGGATCAAAGGGATGAGCCCACACTCTGACTGTTTTCAATCAATATACCCGTGTATTTACAGAGACCGGATGGATGATGCAAGCAAAGCAAACCTCGGTTGAAGTTCTCTGGGATAAAAAAAAAAAAAAAGAGGCATTTAGTATGACAACTTACTCGGGAGAAAAAGCTGCCTTCCTCTCCAGCAGGGCTGGATACCTTTTGAGAGCTTCGGGTCCTGATAGACTACATGACTTGATAGAACCCATCCATTGTCTCACATGGCCTATTGCATTCAGTTACAAGTTGCGCTTTAACACGGTGCAAGGACAAAAGCCGACAGCCAGCTGACAGCCAACATACAGGTGCAGGCCAACATTGGCGTGAGAGGTAAGAAGTAATAAGTGGGCAGACCACGGTGTTGAGATCCATCCATCCATCCAGCCATCAAGCCATCCATTGTCTGTTATCGCTTATCCTTTGCAGGTTCATGGCTGGAGCTGATCCGAGCTGACATTGGGGTGAGCGGCAGGGTAAATCAAAGTTTATCACAGGGCTATGATGGTGAGATGAGATGAACAAAACAAACTTGCTCCCAGCATTATCACTGAAACGGATCGGTCTTGTCACCAGAGGAAGTAAAGCCAGGTCAAAGGCTAAAAGCAACAACTAAAAAACTGCACTGGATGGGTTAAATCATTGATTCCAATGAATAAACAGTCAGTCAAAAAAGCTCTTTCTCTAGCCCGGCCATTTAACATGTTCAATGTGGCCGACAGGGACTATCCAGTGTGTCAGTATTGACTAGTCCAGTCCGGTCAAGTTGATGGTAAACCACAAATGGCTCAATGTCGCCTGACAGTGCCAGATACAGTGTGGCAGAGTGAACCCTCTGGCCTGGAAAGCATCACCATAAAGACCACCATCATAAAAGACGTCAGTAAATCTGCTGACAGATATATGTATTAAATGGCAGACAAGATCAGTTGTAACTGTGTTGAGAACTTTTAGCCAGGCTTTGCCGTATTTCAGTCGGGATGGCAATTGTTGGTTGGTCACACCATTACAACAACTATCGGATGATTACCAAATATTGTTACAGTTATTTGTGGTGCCCAGTGGAAGAACTCTTCAGATTTTTCTGATAATTGTCACTAATCTGGTGAAAAATATCAATATTTACTCAGTAGATTGGTGCAAATTTGTGGTGCAGCATCACAGAATTGGCATTATTTGTGATTTTTGTTGACTATCTGAGCAACTGTTGGATGGATTTCCAGGACGTTTGGTTCACATGTTTATGTTTTGTTTTTTGTTTTTTTTCAGTACTTTTCAGCTTCAATTTGTGTTCAGAGCTAATCAGAAAAGAGACCAGACTAGCACATACAGATTTTTGGCAAATCGTCCCACATCATTTGGGGATCCAGAAAAACTACCCATGTCGGTGCAACCTGATGTATGATTGAGTCCTAATTTTAACTAGTGTGTCCATTGCTTTCTTATCAAACAACCCTGTCTCCTGTAGACGCGTCTGATAATTATTTTGCAGCCTTGCCTCAAATTAAGTGTTCCCGACTTTGATGAATAAAGTTTGTCATGTCGTCATGCCCCTTCGGTCTGCCCTATCCAAGTGGCTTAATGACCCAACACAGTGGCTAGACATCGCTTAACTGGACAATACATGTCCGATCGAATCACCAAATAATGTTAGGTGTTGTTTTTCCATGACCAGCCTTTTAGTACCTGAGTGTTCCAGGTTGCGCTAACATGTAGTAAGAGATTACAGTCATGTTTACCCATCTACTATAATGTGCGACTGTACTCCAGCAGGCTCCTACAGTGATTCACTAGCATTACAGTAAATCCACATATCCACATGTCTTACGTGCCTCAAATTATGGTTGTGGCTTGGTCTTACCCCAAAAGAAGATAAGGCTTTTCTGGTCTGGTCTGTCCTCTGTACCGATATGCTAATACGCTAACCCTAAACTAAGAGGGTGAAATTGGTCGCCCTACAAGTCATACCTGCTTAGCATCAGCATGTTCACACATCAGTTACAGCATTTAAGCATGCTTGTGATAGCATTGAGCTCAAAGCACCACTGTGTGTATGAGTACATCATATGCCATAGGCTGCACAGTGCCCATCAGGTAGAGATAAAAAAAAAAAACCCTCTTGGCAAAGGTGCCCCAAATGAATACCATTTCAGATCACTGCACCAGTTTTTTTATGATGACTGTGTTAAAAAGAGCGAGATGAAATGCTCCAAGCCAGGGCCCGATTCATTCCCACGTTTGAGCACTTGGCACAAGTGGATTAGAGTCATCCTCTGCACGAAGTGGGCTGAATCCCTGCACACATCAACGGCACCAAGTAATATCTTGATACGGGCCTTTGCAAACTCTTATTTGATATGGTGGTTGAAATTGTGATACAAAGCAGAACAGCCAGGGGTGAAATAAAAACGCATTCCGAAATCACTCTCTCATATTGTGACAGGCGAATTTGATTGTGGCCACACATACACACACACACAAAAAAATAAAGGTTCAGCACTGTTCCTGTGGGCCTGGTTGTCATAACAGCATCGTATGTCCATGGTCAGTGACTCCCATCTGCCACTCGATGCATCACCTTCCCCAGGCCACAGTTACCACACATGTCCGTATCACCTACCTGTAGTTCAGTATCGTTTCCTCTCTGACATGGAGATGCGTGCTCGTGCGACTCTGAAGGTGGTTAGACTGACAGTCATGCTAATGACAGCAGACAGCTATGTGTGTGTCTCTTAGCCATTTCCTGCGTGTCGGGGCATTCAGACATCGGCAGCTGTCCTCTTTGGTTTTCTATCCCTAGAGCTCGGAGAGGACCTGACACCGTGCCTCCCTGACACAGAAACCTCCTGCACCCCTGGGCCACTGTCTGGCCATAGAACCTGAAAAAAAAATAAATAAAGAGATATCACCAGCAGAAGGTCATGAAGAATATCCCCGCCATCACTCAGAGCTGATCTAATGTTCACTGTGGCATAACTGATGACTGATGTAATTGACATTGCATAACTAATCTTACATATTCCACAGGGGCTGATGATAGTTTCCCCCCGCAGATGAGCTAAAGACTTTAGAAAGTCTGAACAGTGGAAAAGGTGACCTGCGGCTCATCTAATCTAAATAGGGGGAATGACACTTAAAATTCATGGGGACAATCTCTGCGGTCTTGTTCATTTGGAGTTCTCCCTAATTCGCCAAGGAGAAACGGGATGATGGCAAATTGAAAATAATTGCGGTGATTATGGCAACATCTGTAATGTTGGATAAATGTAGGTCAAGGGCAAATATCATCTTTGCAGGGACACTATCCTTGGTGCCACCATCTTTCCCCATTAACTTTCGGGCGTCTGGGCATATTTCAAACTGACTTAACAGTGTAATCCATAACATGTTTCCTCATTTAAGCGACGAAAAAAAATGTGTAACAATTCCTCAGATTGTTATTTAAATCGCAGCACATGTATGTGGGGCATTCTCATGTTTTTTTTTTATGCATTACCACAAACAGGATTTCAGAAGCCAAACAGCACAGTGTTTTTTTTAATAGATTTATCCTGATGAATATTCATTTTACTTGGTGACTAGCCAAGTGACTAGATGACTCTTTGCAGGTTTTTCAGCAACAAATTATATTATCCCAGCCTTAAAAGGGGAAAAAATTAAAAATAAGAAAAAATGAAATAAGAAAAACAGAACAAGCTGGAGTTACAAATTCAAAATTAAGAGTGTTTTTTTAAATTTTTTTTGGGTGGGCTTCTGTGTGCAAAAGCACTCAGCAGTTGGATTTTCTTATTCACGCGTATATATGTATATATACGTATATACGCATGTTTAACTATATACTATAGTGACGTTAGTAGCGCTGAAAGTTTGTGACAATTTTAGACTCTTAGACCTCGGGTGCCTGGTTTTGTCAAGCGTACGAACGAACCTGATGACCGAGGTGTGATACTGAAGGTAAAATGTTGGGGGACTGTTTTATTTAACAGCAAGGGGTACCTTCCTTCCCATTTTCTCACCTGTTTGTTTGTCCTTGATGAGATTCATTGTGTGGCTGGAGGCTTGAGGGAAAAACTGAAATTGCTACATACTTACAATTGTTGTAAGTGCTGAAGCAAAGAGAGATGAATTCAGAAGAACCTGAAAGAATGTGTTGGAGAATTTTCGATAAGTGCCGCCATTTGTGAAAACAACTTAAAACTTCAGTGCAGTTGCAAAGCAGGAGTTACGCGAGGTTGCCATGAATGGAGGAATGTACAGTTCTGACGCAGACACCAAGAGCGTGACCTGTCTCTTACCTACAATTGACCAAATTTGACCATTTTTTAACAATAGGAGTAGCAGAGAGAAAGATGCCTGTACCAGAATGTCATATCATGTGGGACGTACTGCTTTGTAGAGTAGTGTGCAAGCGACCACCTACTCTTGACTGAACACCCAGGAGACTTGGCATAAGGCTGTGATTCCCTGCCAGGGTTACTTAACCGCAGTTGTCAGGGGTTAGGTAGAGATCAACTAATGCACAAAATATTGAAAAGAAAAAGTTACTTTTCATACTGAGTCAGCTGTAACACCTTTACAGCATCAGTTGCATTAGATAACACATGAAATCTAGTTAAGAGTAAATGGCAAAATGGCTTAAAGCAATGGATAAATCAAAACCTTAGCGAAAGGGGAAAAAGTAAGCTAACAGTAAGGGATACATAATTGTTACATCAGCTAGAAGGCCTAGAAAAAAAGGTTGAAATGTTTGGTAAAAGCAATAGACAAATTGGAAGCTAAAGGCTAACTGAAAATTTCTTGAAATATAAGCTAAAAGCAAAAGACAAGTACCGGTAACATAACTAGAAAACAAAGGAAAAAAAGTTTAAATGTTAGCTACAAAAATAGTTTGGCTACATAGTTGAAACATCAGCTACAAACACATAGGCCTAAAGTGGAAATGTTGGTTTAAAACAAAGGACACATAGTTGCAATGATGGCAATGACATACATATGAATAGTTGAAACATTAGCTAAAAGCAATTGATAAATAATTGTTAACTTGAACAATGAATTGAAAGTTGAAGCACTAGCTAGACACAGTGGATAACTAAATAGTTGAAACATTACCTGAAAAAACAGTGGATAAAGAGTTGAAATGATAGCTAAAGTAAACACATAGGGGAATCATCAGCTAAAATCAATGGAAAAAAGTTGAGACATGAGCAAAAAATGGCATTAGCTTTATGAAATGTCGTAAATAAATAGCTGCAAGTTGAAGCACGAGGCTACTGTACTGCACTTCATTAAGCTAAAGTCAACAGTTCAATTGCACTAGAAAAATATATTTCAATAGCTTCCTTTACTGTAATTAGTAGTTTTAAATAACATTCAATTAAAAATAAATTCAGACGAACAATAAATCATGTACACTGTTATGCTATATTAGATTCATTATTTATGTTACCTTTATGAGCCTGTGCAATGGACTTGGATGATCATTTCAAAACAAAAGCACTACAGTAGTTACAGCTGTCAAGTTATAACCGAGATGACTTTTTTTTGCTGTCTTAGAGCATGCTAATTACTGGTATCTATCTATCTATCTATCTATCTGTCTATCTAGCTATCTATCTAGCTATCTATCTAAGAAGAGGTATTTTCCTCCACAAAGATGTTGCAACTGTCAAGGGCTCACAAAAAAAAAGTTATTTAAGACCTCGCGCAGCCCTCTGGTCAAAGTGGTGAGGCAGACAGCAGACGGAGAATGGTCATTTAAGAACTTGACGCTGAAGCAGAGGCCATTCCGTTCCATTAAGCAGAGAGACAGCTGCCTTTTCTCCTGACAGTGTCAGATTTGTGACTGCAAAATATGGCACATTGATCTGTGATGTCATGGCGTGGCATAAAAACCTTCAACATCTTTAACAAGGAGTGCCACTCAGAGCTTTTACACGCCGCCCTTGTGGTCCGCGTCCGCTGTTTCCTGCTTGTGAACTGCAGTGGACTTCGGGGGTAACAGGAGGTGTGATGTGTGTTATTGCTCCCGGTCCTGATACAAGCAGCGCAGTGTAGAAAGGCAAACTGTTCGGGCCGACAGCCTTCTTTATAATGAAAGCTACTCTAATGAGGTGGCATTCCAGGACTTCTTTGATGACTTCAAAATCTTTGATACAGCATAATAATAGCTCAGAGGTTTTTTTTTCAGGAGCTTTTTCTGAGGCCTCAAACTGAATATGAGATTTTTATCACAGCACCAAGACCCACTGGAGTCCTCTTGAGAGTTTTGTGACTCGGAGAGAATTTACAACAGATCTTTCTCATTTAAAGCTAAAATGTAAGTAACATCCAGATATTGCTCTGCCCTAATCTCTCCCCTCTAAAGTCGAGGCTTTTACAGATCATTTGTGAGCTCGATGTTTACAGCGTTTTACGCTATTTAAAGTGTAAATTGGAGCAGCTGTTTCAATACCCAGAGCGATGAAGAGCTCCTTCTCACTGCCGCGAGTGTCATCACACTATTGAGACTGGTGCTTGGAGAGAATTGGGTTCCGGCAGCGAGGGGATCAAGAACAATGCATTGTTTTGAACATCAATTGCGGGTTGGACATTGGTCAAATCTGGTTTTATTTCAGTTTACTGCAAGAATTACTGTGATACAGAGCTTTTTTTATGTTACTGAGAGATGGATTGTACAATTTAAAGGTGCACTATGTAATTTTGGGGAAGACCTTCTAATTCTTTCTTTTCATAACTGAACTAATTGAATGAACAAATTGACCTTAAAGGACACCACACTTTCCTACTGTTTTACTTTGTTTATATTTGGCGGACCCTGCCACCTTTCTAGATTTAACCAGTGTTCTTGAGACCTTATTTTCCTCTGAGAAGAGCTTGTTTATTCAGTTATGGGAAAAAAAATTATAGAAACTAAAACTACATAGTGCCCCATTAAGCACATAAAGACAACATGATAATGACATTGCACATCGAAATCCCTCAACCCCTTTCTTAATCGCTCTTTCGTGAAAATATTGTTTTATATGCATGAATGTTTTTTACATACATTATGCAAGCATGTATAATGTATGCATAAAAGCAAATAACAAGATATGGTAAAGGCCTGGCAGGATTCCAGGTGGACAAACCAAGATCACTACGCTGCACCTTCGTTCTAAGGTTTTCAGATAAATTCCATTGCCCACACACTCGCTAATGTTAGGGTTGCTAATGTGAGCGAGCTGGCGTTAAGGTTGCCAATGCGAGCTAATGTGTACGTCCCTAACACTAGCTAGCTAAACTGTAAATTCTCTTAGAGAGAGCTTAAACAATCAATTTGGATCCAGCATTTTCTTTTAGACTATTAAATCATAAATAATAATGTTTTTAAAGAAACAAAATACTTTAATTCTGCACATAAGTGATTTCACTATATACGAATGTTGTCGACATGGTCTTAAACATTTCTTTGGAAATGTTCCCCACTTTACAAATGTAGTTAAAAAAAACAACTGCTCTATTGGCGCTCGCCTTGCAGCAAAATCAAACAGAATTTGAGGTATGGCAGTGTATAAACATGGGTGGTATTATTCTATTTCTTATAAGTGCTGGGGAATTATAAGACACTTGAGAGGAACTGGGGGCTGCTGGGAAGTCATAACATGATCGTATCCCACAGCCCTCATTAAGCTATAGAAGCAATCCCCGCCTGTAGGAATTGATGACAATACGATTCACATTCAAAGCCTGACATGGTTGAATTAAGTCTGCCTCCAAGACATCCCCAGTATTTTTCTCCTCTGTATAGAATTTATTTATAATCACAGACAGTGGATTATATTTTCAGGTGCTTTATCGCTTCAAATCCCTGTTCTGCATTGTCAGAGTTTATTCTAACGGGCAGAGTAATTTCTTTTATCAGGGATCCTGGAATCTCCTGCTCTTAATGAAGAGTTTCCTTGCATCTTTAAATTCTTCTTCGTTTCCTTCCCCCAATCTCATAATTAAGTCAGAATATGTGCTGTAAAGGCTGAACTCTCCTGAAACAAACCCTGAGAATTCTCCGCCATCTGCTCGGCTCCTCTCTTCCTCCACTGCTGCCTCCCTGCATCGCAGCTATCATCTGGAATATCTATTACTGCGGGCACGATCATTGTGCCAGCATGCACTGAAAACACACTCACGAGAGTGCAGTCGGACAAAATGATCTGCCAAAACACTATAATTAATAGATAATGTAGGAAAAGTGGCTCGTGGTTTCCGTTTTTTCAATGATCTTAGCTGAAGCAGATCGGCCTAACTTGATTTTCATCCGGATTTTAAACATCTACAGGGTTTGTTTTCTTACATGCCCTCTATTTTGTTTGTATGGAAAAGGGGGAAAAAGGCAGATAAAACGCATCCATCCATCCATCCATCCCTCAATCATCTGTAACCACTTATCCTTTGAAGGGGTTAGAGGGGGAATGGAGTTGATCAAAGCTAACATTGTCAAGTGGCGGGGTTTATCTGTCTCATGACCAGATTGTGAAATGCCAATCAAAATAAGATACAGAATAGTTTTTTTCGATGTCGGATCTGAACCATTAGCGCAAAGCGACACCAAATATCACAAATCTGGGCCTTGACATGCAGATCCATGCTTTTACAAACATATTTAGTCCTTTTTAAGTACTGGACTATAACATGTTAACATATACAATTCAGTTACATTTTCATTTCTTTCCCCCAACCCCTCCACTGTCGCTCTCCTTCCTTTTTGCCACTTTGACTCGGCTGTTGAAATGGTCCAGCGACTGAAAGCCAGGTATGAATGAACGGGCTGTCTCCTGCATAATTGGAAGCATTCATTGATTAATGATTTTGTGCATGCAGGCGTCAGAATTAGCAGCTCCTGCTGAGAGTGAAGATTCTGTATAATCAGCCGATTTGCTCTCATTCTCATCCTTCACGAGCGCCAGGCTTGTCATTTTGCCGCAGACTCGCATTGTTTAATGTGAGACAATCATTCCAGCTGCGGTCGGCTCATCAGAAATAAAATGCTCCCACATGTTACATAAAACCGGATCCTTCTCGACGCAAGATGGATGGGAGGCTTTTCTGCGCGGCATCAGAAGTCGTTTAGTCCTCCCCGAGGCATCGTGGCAGCGACGAAGTGTCAGTTTTCTATCATGGGAAATTTGTTTGTTGTTGTTTAAAAAGGAAGATGTCAAGATCTTTAGCAGATATGTGTCAAAAAAGGGTGACGATCACATGGCACTGTGGTGCTTTCAAATGTGTGCTGCATTGTGTTTTGCTCAATTTAATGCCTTTATTTATCACATTGTTTTAATTTCTTATTTTCATCAAAGCCCCTCTAGGGACAAGTGTTGCAAATAAGCATCAGTTACAAAAGATATGATACTTGCAATAGAGAGCTGTTTCCGTTTGCCTATGTATATTTTATTTGACCCACATATATGTATATATATATATATATATATATATATATATATATATATATATATACATATATGACCATGAGTTATCAATTAGATGAAAAATGACAGTTTTCCATTAATAAACCAGGACCATACATTTTCATGAGGACATGTTGTCAACAATGTTCATTTGAAGTCCCACTCAGAAATGTACCCTCTTCTCCATAAGAAGACATGTGACCTCATCAAGGTTATTTTGCATCTGAAATTCACAAACAGGCGGCGAGATGATCATTTGACATGTGAACTGAATAATTTGCGTATAAATAAAGTGTGTGTGAAGATACCATGTTTTGCTCAATTAATTATCACAATTCAAATGTTCTTCGTTGAAAGGATCAACAAACAACACAGTCTCACTCCCAACTCGTAAAATACAGCAGTTTGGTCTGTGGCCCTTTGCATATTGTGACATATTGTTATTCCTTCTCAAACTGGTTTGTTTAGTTTTAGGCACCAAAACTACTATGTTAGGTTTCAGAAAACATCCTGCTTTGTGTTAAAATACAGTTCAGTTGCATTACTTACATTACATTTCGTTTAATATTGTACTAAGTTAACCTGCCTACGCAACATAACATTAACAGTCACACTCAGGATGCAAACGCTTGTTTCCTGGAAGAAAGTCCTGCACCTTTAAAAGTGATTGATACAGCGTATCAAGTTCTGCGGTGGACTTTGGTGGTTTTGGTGTTTTATGCTTTGTTGTGCTTGAATAGGTGCAGTAAGAGGCCTGGCAGAATTTCACCTCACCGGAGTTGCGGACACACAGGTACACCAGTAGTAGGTTGGCAGTGAGTGCTGGCTTAAAAACCCTGGTCTTCAAGCTACCTGCTGCCAGACGATGACTGAATTTCGTGTCTTACTTAGAAACCTTATTGTCTCTTTGTTCTACCTCCAGTGTCACCTGCAGTCTCAACTACCAGCTCTCAGCACCTCTGCAGCCAGCACCCTCGCCTTGAGCTCAACCGTCGCACACGCCACCAAGTCCGCTAGCGCTACAGTGATGACCTCTCCTCCAACACCTCTCCTCTCTGACGGTCTCTCCAGCCAGAGTTTCGCTACACCTTGCCCCCTGCACATTTCGTTATTGCCGTACCAATAAATCTGCCTGCGCCCCTACTCCTGCCTCGCTGTCTGCCTTTGGGTCCTGCCCCGCACCACACAGCGTAACAGTAATGCTACAGGGGTGACTGCAATGTCACACTTAGAAACATAGGGCCACTGACCAGGCTGCTGTGCCTGATGTGCTGGGAGTGAGTACGGGCTGGAACAAAACATTGCAGCAGCATTTCCTCAAGAAGAAGAAAGGAAAGATTTGTATTACAGATAACACGCTGCATGTTTATTAAATTCACACGCTCAAAGGTATAGTACATTGTACAAGTACATTCTATTTCTATCGGTGGTTTGAACTAAAGGCCAACTCTCTACACTTGTAGAGTGTAATGTAAATCACAAATAACTCTGATACCACTGTATGAAAGCTGTACACAGGGAAGCTTTTCATTAACGTTAGAGAATCCCATTTGGCAATCGCAACTACTACACCTTCAATAAAGAGGGTAATTAGATGATCTTGACCATAAATCAAACATTTGGTTGGAAATAATAGCAATACTAATATTCTACAGCCATACCAGTGGCTCTGTCAGGCTGTAGGCATGACCACGGTTCTAGTTAAATGCCAGCACATCTTACAGCAGTTTAGTGTGCTAGCATGCTAACCTTTACAAATTGGCATTGATCTTGAACTACATCTGGGATTTGGTATAGTTAGTTTAGTAGATATTTGGTCATAAGCTACTCAGATCATCTTCATCCATGGACGAGCTGTTGCTGCATTTCACTTTTGACCAAAGTGCTAGCAGACGTTTGCATGTCACATTATACATTCTTCGTCATTACACTGTAAGAAGGCCTTGATATTCCTACTCATTATCTAAAAAATATGTTGGACGTATTTATCATTTATACAGCACTAACGATGTTAAGTCTTGGAATCAAAAGTACCATAGGCGTCTATCATTAGGGATGTAGTAACATTACGAGGCCTCATAGTGAGTCCTTTAAGCCCGTCTCGAGGAAGTAGCTCATCTACATACACACAATATATGCAGTCTGATGAGCGAAACCACTCTCATCACTCGAACGCTCCCACTGTTACTCACCTTGCCGCCTTCCTTCTGCTCCTACCTGTCCTGCATCATTAACCGCCCCGCAGCCGGTCCTTTTTCAACAGACACCGGCCCCTCGAGCTAGAATATGAATTCCAGCTAATCACTGTTTCTCGCGTGCAGGGAAAGGAACACAAACTCGCCTAGACAATATAGTCTACTTTATCCAAGGTCCCCTCAGCAATCTTATGGCATAAGGACGCTAATGCAATAAGATGAAATTGCAAAGGGATCCAGAAAGTGTTCTTCTCCGTGTTTCGGTCCGATGAGAATCTGCTGGCAGGCGTTTCTGTGTCACATTGCTCGAATGTTGTTGTGGGAAATTCTGCAAATGAAAAAAAAAAAATACCATCTGCCAAATGCAAGAGTATGTGCGAGTCCTAACATTTTTGTCCACTCCATTTTTGTCTGATTAGAGATTTACCAGTGCAGGCGTGTGTGCTGGGGTGTTTGTGTTTCAGTGCGTGTGTGTGTGTACATTGTGTTCACATTGAAAAGCATGCACTGTGTTCATCAAGTTAGTTAAGGCCCCCGGGCTCAATGGAAACAGAGCACAAAATGCACCGCAGGCCAATTAACATTTAACACCAAGGTAGCTACACATCTACACCGTCATCTCACACATATGCGCGGATAGTCCCTGAGGCCAAATATGATGTTGAGTGTAAACTGTAACCTTCTTCCTTTGAATCTAAGCCTCTATAATACAAAAGCGATGACGCATATGCTGTGGTTGAGAGTAGAAATATTTAAACAGACCCTTTGTGTTAATCAGTGTGTTCCAGAAAGGCCTCTCCTAAAGGTTTCTGTCCTGGTTGACTTGCTGACACCTGCGGTTGCCTTGGTAACAACGAGTGAGGGTTCGTACTATAGCAAACACTGCTCGAGCAGCTACTTTGCTGCGGCCACACAAACTCATGTTGTTTTAATAAATGCCAGTCAATAATCAGCCAGGGTTCACCCCCATCATGCTACGCTGGTTTCATGCTCGACAGCAGAGCACGGCGGACTGGTTTACCTCGTTGTCGAGGTTTGGTTGGAGGCCGCTTCATCTAACATCCTTCCATTCCTCCCCTGCAATTTTTAAAAAATGGTCCACTGTAAAACAAAAGAAAACACAACATATTTGAAAGTGACTGTTGCTCCTAATGTGAACCAGCACCAGTAGGATGTTCCATTTGTATCAGCAGTAACTTAATACAACAGCTCTATATTTTCGAGTGCTGGATAAACTGCAATCAGCAAGGCTGACATCAAGGATATAAGTTAACACTGGATCTCATGCTTGTAAATCCCCTAATCTCTATTACTAGATTTCTGTATAAAATGTAGAGTCTGGAGAGAAGGGATTTTGGCATCAGATGTGTTTTCGGTTTCCATTTCAGCAGGTTTTGGTTGCATGCAGGTAAACAGTTTGGTGGCGAGCAAAACAGACCGCAGAACTCATCGGCTGAAATTACATTTCAAAGCCCATTAGCTGTCACATGAGGACAACTTAGCTTTTCATTAGCTTCTTTAACGCTGCAGCAAGCATTAAAATAATTGTTAAATAGCTCAATACTCCAATAGTTATCACTATTGTGGAGTCAGCAACCCACATCCTAGTGGTACGACCTAGTGCATGTGAAAGCAACTTGAATATAGCATGGGAATTGAAAACACTATTTAAAGGTAAATACCAGCACGTCTGCAGGAAAACCTTAAGTTCCAAACGCAGGCAGGTCATTACAACACATATTTAGGTTTTATTTTCCGGCGACTACCTTGCGGCTTTAGTTGAGGGCGTGAGGGGAGACAGAATCAAGAGATACAACAGAGTACAGGGAGGGGGTCGGGAACGGTGGAGAGGTTAACTAAGCACTGGACTTTCAATCAGAAAACTGCAGTACATGTCCAGTGTGAAACCATGAGTCAACGGTGTGTAACACCAAAGTAACATCATTGCTGTACATGACATGGTCACCTAGTGACCTGGGTAACATCGGCATGGTAAGGTAGTGATTTAAAGCCAACCATGCTATTCTGTTGTAAACCTAACCAAGTATTATTCTTGTCTGAACCTAACCAAGTGGTTATGTTGCCGAACATTAATTTAGTAATTTCTCTTGCCAAAACACAACCAAACTGCGACTGTTTCGATGGCAACAGTGAAATATGTTGTTTCGGAAACACAGAGACAATTGACCAATTCAAGTTTGAGGCTGCGTTGGTAAAAAGTAAATAATAATGTGAAATCATCAAAAATATCATAACTCCACTACAATGGAATTTCTCTTGTTGATTCCAACTCTGTCTTCTAGAAATCACATTTGTAACTAATTTGCAACGGCAAATATGTTTTGTGGGAAAACTAATGCCGCCTGGATTATGTGTTCTGTTTACACAGTGGGGAAGTGTTGTTCATTAACATATCTGGCAAGTCTGTAAATGCAGATATCGAATGTATCAGCAAACAATTCTTTGATCGCATACTTCATGTGTTTTCAGACAAAATATTTGATCTGGCAACGCAATACCTGCTACTTGCAACTGAGGTAGGAGCAAACTTTTTTTTTTTTAAATCGTTATGTTATTTAAGCAGCTCAAAAGCACTTTTTTTATTGCAGGAAGAGAAAAAAAATAAAAAAACAGCAGTCAATCCGAGTCCCAGTCATCAAGGTGTCCTGCGTGGTACATAAATGAAGCACTTTATTCACCGGGATAAAACAAGGCCTCTGAACACAAATCCCAGCAGTGATAACGTTTGTCATCACAACATAAATTAGATGCACTGAGACTTGTTTCTATGAGGCCTTAGTTGTTCATTCAAACTACGCCAGCGCGCGTGAAGTTCAGAACTTGCACGGTCCTGCTGTGTGACAGAAATAGCCGCAGTTCCACAGTAACGGGATCCACACGGCTAGACGCCCTCCCCGCTTTCTTGTGAAATAACATACTTTATTTCACATTGTTAACATAGAACATCTACATTTCACAAATGCATCATTAATAAGCAGTCGCTCGTGTGAAAGTATTATTTATAGCTGATTAATTTTCATGTTTTATGAATGAGATCCAAATAGGATGTTAACAACAACCCTCCTCTTTCTCCTTCCCCTCAATTAGCGCATGTATGTCGATTAGGATTTCCTGGTACAGGCAGTCAGACGTTATTTGAATTGCGGAGAGAGCGTCCTCCACTGTTGCATCGCGTCGGACTGACTGGTATCATATTGCACCACATGACACTGCAGGGAGACATCAGGGCTGAATCAAATCGTATCGATCTGTTGTCTGCTTGGAAATGTCTGAGTAGATGAGGCGCGCACCCTCACAGCAATAACAATGCCTCACAGCCAAGGGCAAAGGTTTCATCGCAACTTTAGGCGGAGGAGGGGGGGTGTAGTTATCAATCTCTCTTAGTGAATCAGAAGGGTTGAACACATCTTGTAAATAGACAGTAGAAAGGCGATTTAAAGTGAGAATTTAAGTAAAAATGTTTTCACGTTTTCTATGTCATAATTGCTATTTTTTTTATTCGACTGTATATCTCATGGGTCTTTCTGATTTGGCTGGGTCTTGCTGAGATAAAGACAATTTTCCAGCCTGGTGGACGATAAAGAAAGTAAACACTCCAAACAGTAAACACATCAGTCTGTGGGATGGAAGGCATGCACTCATCTCTCCCAATATTTAAAGGCAATAATACCTGCAAAAAGGTTTTGGGTTTTCAATTCCACTCTATAGCATAAACTGTAGCAGAGCGAGGACTGAAGGAGCTCGGATTCAACCATAAAGTGATGAGAAAAAATGTGGAGATCTTCAGATGGACTAAAATATAGCTTCACAGCGCTCAAACCTGCAGCGGGAACGCGACCAGAAGCGCCGAGAGCTGGGGGAGTGCGCCGCGCGCTTTTGATTTCATAGCTTCATGTCTGACATTTACGTGGTGTCCCTCCCACTCTCTTCCTTTAATCTTCCTGTTTCGTTATACTCCCTTCTTTGTAAATGAGCAGAAAACGTCATAAAAAATAATCTCAGAAAGCCTGATCTCATAGCATCCGCTATTCTTTTAATCTGCTCAGCTATTCGAGCATCAAGCTGACCCTCGTGAGAAGCTGCTCGCCTTATCGGGTACCTCTTCATGTAGTGCGTCTTTGTTTCTGCTCATCATATTCATAGAATCTTTACCACTTCTGTCGCCCTCCTCCATGACTGAACTCAAAAGCTCAGAGCGTCTGTTCTCTCTCGCTCTCTATAGCTCGTGACGCTAAAACTCCTCGGAGCTAGTGCCCCTGATTAGCAGCTCTGCGGACCCAGGAGATAATCTGTCATTGCACATAAGATGTGTGAGCGCACTGTTATGCTATATTAGATTCATTATTAATGTTACCTTTGTGAGCCTATGCAAAGGGCTTGGATTAGCATTTCAAAACAAAAGCTCGACAGTACAAAGGTCAAGTTATTACAGAGATGACTTGTTTCATTAGTAATCTTGCATGCTAATTACTGGTATCTATCTGTCTATCTATCTATCTATCTATCTATCTATCTATCTGCAACAGCTAGAAATGTAGAGAAATATAGAGAAAATAGAAAAAACATATAGAGAAACAACACTTGATTTCTAAAGCTGTGATACTGTGCACCGACTACACTTTTGACGTGTGATGGGCAGCACCCCCACTGCTCCACAGACAAAGCCTTTGCCTCGCTACTACACACGAAAGCTCAAAGTGGATTAAAGACGATCGCGCCATTCATGTCGTTCGGAGTGTTTTTGTTCGCCCCGACACTGCCGAAAGACAGTTCTATCATCCATATCCACGAGCAAGCTGAGCGCGCCGGCAAATCAGTGGAGTTCTGCAAGTTTTTGTGGGTGTCCTTGCATGGCTGGCTTTTCTTTGGATTGCACTCACTGATGTGATCTCTGCCAATCACTGTTGCCTCGCCGTGGTTGTATTTACAGAAAGAAAAAAAAAAAAAGCTGTGTGAAGCCCTTCAAAGAGAGTGTGTAGGAATAAAGCGCTGAATATGATGCATACAGGATCGCATTTTGACATATGAATTGAACCATGGCGGGAAGATGCATACTGAAGAACAAACCCAAGTTGGCAGCTAGGGAATTTCAAACTAGGGCATAGATCCAAACAGCCAATTAAAGCGCCTATCTGTAATTGCAGTGTGCTGTTCCTGTTGTTTCTCCATTGTCTTTGTGCATGTTCAGATCCACTGAATCGAAAATGGTTTGTGATCTTTAAATAACTGGCTGAACTTCTGATACAACAAATGAGGGTGTAGCAAAACGAGTCTGATGCCGTTTTAAAGGAGACATGGTTTGTTTCTACCCTTCCCTTAAGTGTTTTTTTTTTTTATCGGTTCTTGTTC